>JAYKAV010000596.1:0-68049 GCA_035582835.1 Phoebastria nigripes | reverse complement strand
GTGCACCGTTGTGGTAGCAATCAGCACCTGTTGTTCTTCAACCCTCAGCAACCCCACAACAGAAGGGTCCTCTGAGAGACCGGGCAAGGTAGACAGCTGTTTAATTTCCTCCGTCTCCGATGCAGCTACACTAAAAGCCCAYCGGTACCCTTTTGGGTCCTTGAAATACCCTCTCCTGAGGTACTCTATGCCAAGGATGCACAGAGCCTCTGGGCCAGTCACCATGGGGTGCTTTTGCCACTCATTCCCGGTTAGGCTCACTTTGGCCTCCAATACAGTCAGATCTTGGGACCCCCCTGTCACTCCAGAAACACAAATGGGTTCTGCCCCTTCATAGCTTGATGGCATCAGGGTACACTGTGCACTGGTGTCCACTAGAGCCTTGTACTTCTGTAGGTCTGATGTGCCAGGCCATGAAATCCACACAGTCCAGTAAACCTGGTTGTCCCTTTCCTCCACCTGGCTGGAGGCAGGCCCCTCTAGTCCTGGTCATCGTATTTGCTACCCACTTCTTCGAAGTATGAATCAGACATCCCTTTATTAAGATCGGAAGTGGAATCAGCCCTTCTGCGCTGTCTGGGGAACTGCTCACTGGAGACTGGAGCAGCAGTTTTCCTGGAAGAACCCCCTTTTGTGATTGTTTTTCCTTGCAATTCACATACCCGTGCCTCTAGGGTCGAGGTAGGTTTCCCATCCCACTTCCTCATGTCTTCTCCGTGGTCACACAGGTGAAACCACAGGTTGCCCCGGGATGTGTATGCACGATATCTTCTCTCTTGAGCAGAGGGACGCTTACTCCTAATGGCTGAGATACTGGCCCGTGCAGGTGGGGAGTGGGACRTATCCTCTTTGASTTGCTGGACCTCCYGAKACAGTTTCTCCACAGCAGAGACACAGGCCCATAGAGACAAGGAGATACTTTCTTCGTATTGCCGGAGTTGGCCAGCCAGTTCATCCACCGGTTGTTCCTCTCCATCTTTCCAGGCCATTACTGCCAAGGAGTTGGCATGCGATGCTGGTGCACTCTGTACAAACTTCCGCCACATGGGTCGGGTGTGCTTGACTTCATCTGGATCTTTGGGTAACTGCTCGTTGTTCAGGTCATCATAAATCACCCCCAGCACGGCTAATTCCCTCAGGTACTGGATACCTCTCTCCATGGTGGTCCACTTGCCTGGGTAACATCTAACATCTTCCTTGAAGGGTTACCTTTCCTTCACGCCTGACAGGAGTTGCCTCCAGAGGCTGAGGACTCATGCCCCTGGCCCAATTGCTTTGTCAATGCCCCCTTCCCTAGAAAGGGATCCCAGCTGCTTGGSTTCCCTACCCYCTAAYTCCAGGYYACTGGCCCCATTATCCCAGCATCGGAGCAGCCAGGTGACAATGTGCTCGCCTGGACGATGGCTGAAATCTTTTCGCATATCTCTCGGCTCACTCAGGGATAGGGATCGGGTGGTTACCAACTCATTTATGGGTTCTGCCTCTTCCTCTTCCTGTTCTCGTGATGGCCCTGGTTCATCTTCATCCCTTACTAAGTGAGCTGACTTTCTTGTGTACTTTCTTTTTTGTATAGGGGCAACTGATACCGGCACAGGTTGGTTCTCTGTTGCAGGGGGTGGAGTAGCTGCCGTGCCTGCCGTGGGGGGTGGGGTAGCTGCAGGGCCCGTTGTTTTGTCGTCAGATCCAGAGACCCTTTGTTCCCCTTGAGGGTTCTGAATAGTGTTGAACAGGGCTCGGTAGGCATGGGCCAGGCCCCAGCACACTGCAGTGATTTGTGTCTTCCTAGAATGGCCAGGGTGACAGCATACTTTTCCAAATATTCTAACTTCTCAGGATTCTGCACTTGTTCAGGGGTGAAGCTCCAAAACACTGGGGGTGCCCACCATCCCAGGCATTTACCCATGCTATCCCACACACCCTGCCACTCATAACTATCCAGCCTTGGGGCAGAGCTCTGCATGATATTCTTGAATTGCTTATTAACCTTAGACAAAACCAAAACAATATTCCCAAGAAATACCAATAGGTGTATCTTAACTACCCAGGGGTGTTCAAGGTACTGACGTTGTTGTAACAAAGGAGAAAACCTCATAGAGGAAGGTGCCATTCTGTATTTCCTCCATAAAAATCTCCTCAGAGGAAAAGGTATAATTGCTAATTGTCTCCAAGAGGTGGTACCCAAAGCACAGTAGCGGCTTCAGTACAATGCAATTGCTCACCACCAGCCGGACAGACGCGTGCCCGAAACGTGAGACCGTCCGTCCCGGGATCCAGAGCCCCCCCCCACACTTAGTTTTTGTACTGAGCATGACATTACATGGTATGGAATACCCCATTGGCCAGCTGGGTCAAACACCCTGGCTATGGTCCCCCCGCCAGCTTGCCATGCACCTGGCAGGGCATGGGAGGTCAAAAAGTGCCCGGTGCAAGCACCACCCAGCAACACCCAAAACATCAATGGGCCATCAACGCTCCTATTATACCAAACCCAAAACACAGCGCACACACCCAGCTACTGAGAAGAAAGTTAACTCTGTCCCAGCTGGAACCAGGACACCCTGCTTATTTATTTTCCAGAAATTACTATTTGTATAGAAGCTGGCAGATAATGATAGATTAAAAAAAGTTAATTCAGTGGTTCTCCAGAGCTTTAAATCTGGGGCTTTTCCTAGTAACTCTGCATCTACAGATGCAGGGACAGAAATCTGGTATTCAAAGATTCCTCAGCATTGCCATGTGGCTAAAAGGTTCCTTCCTTATCTGTCAGCCAAAGAGACGGTTACAAACTTTTCATACAAACTTCCCTAGTCCACCAGAAAATACTAGCTTTGTTTATCTGGTAGTGAACATATTTAAGCCTTCTCATCAAAATCCTACTGATTAATGGAGAACTTGCCAAACACATGAAAAATAGATCCTAGGATCAGAGAGCTTTGCTTTACTTTTGTTTTTGTTTTTAAAATGAGATTTTATCCTAAATCTTCATATCTTAGACAAGTATCTTAATCATCAAATTGCTGGTGGTATTACTCAAGAACAGTGGAGCATGTCAATATTTTGTGTTTAAAACGCAGTTCATTCACCAACTACTCTAGGTTTTTAAAATCTGAATAGTACTTTGGAAGTGGAAAAGCTATTCTTACCTGTAGTTTTCCAAGCTAACATTCTCTTTCTAAATATTTCTTGTTTGCCATACTTTTCAATAACATTTGGATTATAGAAATTTCTTGCCAAATTCCAAAGCTAGAAAGGCATTTATTTGTTCAGAACAGAACTCAAATTTCACTCTGATGAGATTTTAATTTTTTTTCTTTCCATTTTTCATGATGATGATTAGAAGCAACTTTTCATTTCACAGGGACAGGATTTTCTGTATGCATTAAAAATATATATGCATAAATCCTTTTTAAGAACAGTGAAGGGTGTTTAGCCGCTTATGTTTTTTCATTAATCTTTTCCAGTTTTAAGCCCATTAATCAATCAGCAAGTATGTATTAAATCGGTAAAACACTATTACTATCTGAAGAGACCACCATTTAGAAAACAGCTGAAGGCCAAGCTTAATTCTGAGTATGTACTGAAGTTAGAAGGATTTAAGCAGCTAAATGCACTGCTTATCCTAGGATTATAGCACTGAAGACCCAAAATGTATATAAAAACCAATCAGCTTTCCTCCCACCACTACCTCTTCATAAATACAAAGAAAATAGCTAATTATTTAGCACTATTAATTTAACCAGGCTAAATGCAAGTATATACATTAGGGTCTTGGGCAGGCTCTTGCAATGCTCATTTCCTTGCTGTGTCACAGACTTCCACAAAAATCAGTTATGCCCAGATCCTCCAAGGACTATTTATTTGCCTGTCACTGATCACAATATCAAATATCCTTGAGAATACCAGCTTTACAGAAAAAGTAGCAAACGGAAAAAAACACCACAGTGATGCATAGTGATATTAAATATACTACAGATTGGATGGTGCATAAGTGGGGGACAATGTAATATTTAAGAAGCATGTACAAATGAGTTAGAAAAAGAAGATTTTTGGTTTTATACCACAGACTAACCAGTACACATAAAGAATAATATAGCTCCACATTCCTGAATTCAATTTCAAGATCAGAAAAGAAGAGAAAATAATTATATTCAACAGCACAGCAGGGCACGCTGTTCCATTATTGGGAAGATGCAACTGGGGAACATATTCAGAAATACATATGTAAAAACATATCTATAAATCCAGTGAACAAACCTCAATCATCTAAAGAAAACCTAAAATCAAGTCTAAAAAGGCCAGGTGCAAGGTTTAGCATACATTTTCAAGCAGGCACTGTCAGGAATACTAAATACAGCACGTGTTACTGATTTTCAAGTAACAGGGTAGTAACAAAACCCACCTGCAGTTTAGACAACTGCTCTGTAGCTATTGCAGTGTCTCTAGGAATTGTGACAATTCATCCACCCTGCCCCAGTTTCCCCACGTGATAGCCCAAACCTGCAGTAAAGATTGCCAGGTTCTCAACCCAAAATACTACAAGGAACTAACTGACTTTCCTATGAGGAAAAGGGAGCAAGCTTTTCTTACGGTAACTAACTCCGTTATCAAATTATAATATTTGTAATTAAAAATAAATACTTATTCTATCTAGGCTCTACTTTCATCAGCCTCCTTACTGGTCTGCCCTCAGCTGAAACAACATCCCTCAAACTGTCCAGCTTTCCCTTATTAGCAAATTAAGATAATCTTTAATCAGATCTGGCTAGGCCCACTGCCAAAGTGTTTAAATTTCCAGCACCAGCCAGTACAATCTCCTACTCTCCTTGGGAAAGTTACAGTGAGATATTTCAGTTCTTCTTGTGTTGCCTCCATTGTCTCAGGACCTTTCATTGCTGACCTCTTCTCTCTTAAAAGACTCAGGCATATTTGAACCGTCAATGCACCCAAGCCAAGCATCTCTCATTCTTTGCCCTGTCTACAGCCCTGTTTCCAGAGCTACTAGGCAATCCCGATGTAGAAAGGTGAATCTAATTTAGCTTTGCATCCATCACACATTACCACCATACCAACTTTCAAGAACTAAATGTTTAGTTCAATTCATTGGAATAAAGTGGTGTAGTTTCCTTTCTGTGATTATAGATGTTTCTATAATTCCAGGGACAATCCTCCCCTAAGGGAGAAAATTTTGCGCCATCGTACTCTCTTGAGAAGGTGTGACAAATTGCAGTAAGATTCCCGTTTGTGGTCTGCTGCTAGATATTGAAGAATATGCTGGAAACTCACTAGCTATATTAGTAAACTAACACAGGACTGTCACCTAGGACTGAGGCCAACTAGCACAGAACAACCTGTGTCTGCACTATTAAACTATCTTTAAAAATGTGTCACAGCTGCCTACTAGAAATGGCCTCCTACCCACACTAACTTCTAATGCATACACAGAAAGACAAGGGAAATCTCTAGCTGACACAGGCCCAAAATAAATAAAAAAATAAATAATGGCAGGGATTTTTCTAACAGTTTAGTAGTAGACAGGATTGAATTCCATTGCCTGGGAGCTTTCCCTATCACTATTTAACGTACTAGTATAGACATAGCTGTAATGTCTTGGATATCTTCACCCCTGCTACATCTCCCCAAGCAGGTCTGCCTGCTTTGGAGAGGATACAGTGACTGATTTTATGCTTTAAAAATTGTAATGCATTACTATTTTTTCATATCAGTCAGACCCTTAAATGCCCACCTGGCAGCATCTAAGCCAGATTTATTCTCTGAACAGAAGTAATGCCTTAAATTCCTTTATGATTTCCTTCAAGGTCTGAAAGACTGATTAATTCTTTTATGCTTTGCAGAGGTAGAGGACATAACAGACCCTCTAAGAAATGCTTTTGCAGCAACCTTCTAGGATAAAGAAGGGTAGCTGTCACTAATGTTTTTTGTGTCACTAAGTAGTTCAAAATCATTTTCTAAACAAATTATGAAACAGAGGTCATTTTTGTCCTCCAGAACTGTTCTCTCCAGAGATGGAACTTTAAGAGAAACGGCTGGAGCTATAGGACTAGAGGAAGTGAAAACACTGCCAGTACCAGCATAAAACCTGCTGGCACTCTAAAAATTTTCTACAAGTACCTGTCAGAAGAAAAGACTCCAGAGGCTGCAAAAGGATGGTAGAAGGGAAAGAGCAGAAGAGAGTTTATTGCTGCTATTGCTAGCTCTAGGAATGAAAGCAGCACTTGACTATACTTAAAAATAGGATACCCACATTGCATGTTGGCTGGTTGTATAGGATATCTGAACTGGCTTCAAATGCACTCCTTAGGTACCAGAAGCAGTGATAAACTGTAACAGCTGGAGATAAGCAGGACAAAGTAGCCAATACCGAGCAGCTGGAAGGCTGCTAGAAAATGTGCTAATCTGTTTAAATCTACTTGGGGCATCTCTACACTAGACTGCAGCACAGACTTCAAGTCTGCACTGCATACATGCAGCATTCAGGTTTTTATCTCAACTAATTGCCTGCTCATAAGAAGACAGGTACAGTCCTTAGTTGTGACAACTGTTTCATAGCACCCAAAAGCCCTTCTCTCCCTCTGGCGCATCAGAGTGATCTTGGTCCACCTGTAATTTGAAAGGGAGTGCTGCCACTGAGTGCTTTCCGCTTGACATGGATACCAGATGTGTTAACACTTCTTGGGAAGTAATAGTGAACAGCTTTAAGAAATAGGTGAAATGATTGATTTTTGTGTTAGTGGCAAGTTAAAGTGAATATACTGTACCTATAACAATCTCCTCTGTAGAACAGTTTTAACTACAACCCATATATGATGCAATGGTGGAAAAGGAGTTGGGGAGGGGAAGGTTAAGGCTTTTTTTAACAAATATTTTGGGGATTTTTTTTTAGTTTTACATAATCTTGTTGTAAAATGGAGTGGATATTTTATATATTACACTAAAATATATTAAAACTACTTTTAGCAGCTCTGTTCTATGAGAAAGCTTCATTTGAATCCCAGAAGGGAAACAAATGGATCTGTGGGAACAGCCATAGTAATTCATGGGCTATGTCAGGGTTTATGTCAAGTAAAAGCAATTGCTAACAGATGAGAAGAGAAAGCCTATCTTAAAATGAAAACATGTAATCCTAACCCCTATCTAATAAGACTTTATTTGTAGCCAGAAGTCAAGATCTTCCAACAATCAGAAGAAAAGCTGAATAGTCTTAAACCTTGTTCATTGGCTTCCAGGCAGTTGTCACACAGTAATCTATCCAAGAAAAACAGCAATAAGCCCTAAATAACCCAGTCAATAAATACTGAACTAGAATGGCAAGAGTAAACTTATTTTTACTTCACCATCCTTCCTCTGCACTTCATTCAACAATATTTCTGTAAACTAGCTTTAAAAAGAGTTCTTACTATCCTACTGAAAGAATTGAAATGGGCTACATTTTCTGTTGGACTCTTATTCAGGAGCCATATCCACCATCTGTCACAAATGCAGTGCTGAGCAGTCCTAAGAACACTATCCTAAGATGACAAGAACTGATTTTCAATACCTGTCTAAGAAAAGAGACAGAACAGAAAATTAATTATAACCTGTCAATGAATACAAAACAACCCATCCATGTTAAAATCCAGATTTGAGTGGGGTATACGAAAGGTATCAATGTGAGATGTGATGATTATAATATCAATAATAACTGCAACTTAAACTGGGTATCACTTGACAAAGAAGAACCTAAAAATACTAAAGAAATTAAGTGGGAGAAAGAAAGCTAACAAATCTACACTACACTAAGGGATAAATTTACTTACATAACTTGTAGCTCTAAGGCTAAACAGAACATATGCTTGGTACCTATGCATTCCTTTAATATAAATAGTAAAATGAATCCTTTTTGCATTTTCTCTACCTTTTAGAGCAAATATCAGACTATAACTCTTTTGTATCTAATACAAATCTAAAAGCAGACACTGGGTACACAGAACACATGCTTGATTTTATGAGCTTTTAGGAACTTAAGAGTGCAGGAAAATATTCCTAAATGCTTGTATCTCTCAGAGAGTTCTTGACCTCAGAATACCCTTTCTTTCTTTTCTTTCTCCCTAGTTAGAAAATAAAATTTTGAAAAAAAAAATTATTTCTGTTGTCCGATTGCTCGTTTTCACAGCATAGGTTTTCACTTTGAAATTGCTCAGGTATAAAATGACAAGTCTTGGTCTTTTGTCATACAGGAATCAGAAATTTATGCACTGCAAGCTCAGTCTTAATTAATTTTATTTCGGTTGTGGTTATACTGTGAACCAAGTTAAGCTCCTCTTCCTGGTTGCTAGCACCACTATGCAGATATCCAAATGCTGAATTGCACATGACCAAAGACTACTTGAGTTTAGTTGCATCATTGGTACTCTAGGTGGAAATTCTAGTTCCTGTGACAGTAGGAAAAACACAGCGTAAATGCCCAGGCCATCACAACATTTTTTCCACGGCTACCCAACATTTGCAAGCTTCCAGGAATCTGATTTGAAGTTTACATTCTAAAGGATGTAAAACAATGAAAGAAAACAGATAAAATCTTAGCAAAACTGTTTCTAAATCAAGTATACTTAAGAGATAAAGCATAAAAGAATATAGATTCTTTTGGGAACAAATATCTTGATGTATTGATATATTTACAGCTCTGTCCTCTCCTGACATGCCACAGAGAAAGACTGCAGTACAGCTGTGCGGGGTAAAACTCACCTGCTCGCCAGCCCTCTGGGACTTATGCAGTAATTGTCATTTCACCCTGTCACTTCAAATTTCTGCAGGAGCTGTCCCATTTGAGCTGCCAAAAATGACCAATTGAAAGAGCGGAACAGTTTCCAACCACCTCTATCTGTGCAGTCCTCAATCAGGCAACTAAAGCCCCTGGTCCAGGTAGCCTTATTGGGTGGTAACATTCCTTGTAATAGACTGTTTTTCTTGGATACATAGCTGTCTTTATTGGGTATGACTATTTAATCAGCAGAGGGCAGAAAAGCTCAGCAAAATCACAGTATGAGATGATGAAGGTGATGCCAGTTTAATTTAGATATTATTTGTGATAGAAAAATAATTTTGTGTAATAGTATAAATCAATGACTAACAAGGTTTTTTTTGCTGCATAGTAGTGGATGGACATACTCTAAATTCTCTTTGACTTAAAGCATTAGGAACCATATATTGCTTTTAAAAAGCTCATCTGTTTCTGAGACTAGGACACTCAATTTCCAGCTCTGCAGCGTAGCATTTTAATCACCACAGATACATTGGGCAGTGGTTTGATTTATGACCACCACAGCTTCAACTGCTGAAAGTCCTCAATTACACCAAAATACCATGATCTGGTTGGCATTTTGCTGTTGAATAAGATTCCGGGATAACTTATTCCAGAAAAAGCACAAGTTGCTGTTGAAAACTACATTGAACTTGGGAACACTTTGCCAGTGTTGGACATTAATACAGCTGCATTGGCAAAGAAGACCTGGAATGCTCACCTAGACCTGAGCTTTCCACCATCTCTCTGGAAAAATGTGGTGGTCTGAAAAGTACTTTCGTCCCATAGACTTTGACTTAAAACACTTACGCATTGTTAAAATCAGGGACCAGATTAATTGCAAGTGGTGTTAAATTAACCCATCAGTGTTACAGTTTCATTATATAACAATTAATTTGCCACATCATTCCAGACATCTTGAAAATGCAGGAGAATTTTGTTTGGTTTGCATGGTGTTGTTCCTTTTTGGGGGAAGGAGGAGGAAGAAGAGAAGAAGAAATTATGTTGAAAACCTAAGCTAGATAATGGAAGCTAAGGTGATTAGTTCCTACACACATAAGAATTTCATAGTCATATAGTTCTGAAATACTGACATTCTTACAGTTCTGCAGAAAAGATCTCTTTAGAGAAAAAAAAGGCTTCAATGGAGTTAAATCCATGTTTTTTCAATTTCTGTATCTCCTGGGTCTGAACAAAATTGAAGTGTCATATTTCATCAAGAGTAAAATACCAGACAATCTGAAAATCACTCGACCTTTTTTATTGCCTTTCTATTCTTTTTTTATTAAAAAAATTAAATACCTGGAAAAGATGTCAGTCAGCCTCAGAGAAGTATGTCCACTTTCTCGCAAAGAAAGGAAAATTGCAGTGCAGGGTTTTTGCTAATAAACTGCATGTTCCCCACTGCCAACATTCCCTTCTATACCAAAAAGTGCTTCTAAGAATATAATACTAATCTGGTGGGTGGGCAGCGCAGGGAGTTGTAGCAAACGCAATCACTGGAAAATTCAGAAGTTTGGTTATGGCGAGATGAATCTGCTAAACAAGCAAACAAAACCCCCAACACAGGACTCACAGAACATGCGAGATGAGTCCAGCGATCTGTTTGGATCAGTTTCCGGTAGTGGCCAGCCTTGTAGAGCAATCTACAAGATGCTTGTGGAGCAATCTTTGAAATTACAGTGTAAGCTGTATTTTTATGGCAGTTGTCTCCAGTCACCTAATGGTTTCTTTATCTTCTGTATCAATATCCCTGTTATTTTTCCTATCCAACACGATTTTTGATGTTCTAATTACCTTATAAATATCTACTTCTTGTTTGGCTCTAGCTATCTTGTGGGAAATGAATTAATGAAATGAAATAATTATGCATTAGGAAATGAAGCATTTATTTGCATAATTCTTAAGCTTCCCCTTTCTGTTTCATTAGTTGTTCTTTGTACCTGCATTCTGCGGAAAGGAAAGTGGAAATTGCTGAATTAGTTACTCTGTATTGCTTGTTGTTTTAGATTACTTTCACACATGTATACATTTATATGGCTGCCCATCTGTATAGATTTGTCCCATTGAAGCTGATGATAAAGATGGGACAGAAAGGGAAAGGAATACATTACCTCATATTTACTCCAGCATAGGACCATGCAAACAGGCAGTTATGACTGAGAGAAGAAATCCCATAGGTTCATAATGCAACTTCTTTTCCATTATTTTTTCTTATGCTTCATCTGTAAAGTACAGCATTTTTAGTGCCATCATACTTAAGAAGTGCAATAAGTATGTCTAGGAAGTAAACTTTGAAAAATTAAAAAAAAAAAAAGTAAAATCCCCTTTTAAAGGCTAAAAACACCATGCAAATTGATCACTGAAATGCTTTTTAAAAGCCCATGAGACACTTGGACTTATTATTGTGATTTTACTAGAAAATCACTTGAAGCATGATATGGCCTTACAGAGCCACTGCTCCTTCACAGTGACAGCAATGAGTGTGGTGTGCACTACCCCACCAGTAGTGAGCTACTTCCCTTCTGCCACAATGCCAGCATTTATACCTGGAGGACCTAATGTGGTCTAGTCCCCATGTTGTTTATATCACAGCAACTTAATCACATAGTCAGCTCATCAAGCATCTAAAGACTTTTGAAAACTTGTCCGTAAGAGCCTTTGAAGCCTCAATCCTATTTTCAAAATTGACTTAGTTTTTTGAAATCTAAGTTCCTTTGGCGTGCAATGAGACAAGGCACAAAGACTGACGTAGAATATTAGAGGGGAAAATAAGAACAAATGTCTGAAAGTTTGGTATCATATCTCATCATGCTATTTTAAAAACAAGCAGACCACAAAAGGAGGATTTGGGAGTTTAGGGAGGGAATGAATCCTCAAAATCCGTGATACTGTTTGTTTCTAGTAACATTGTTCTCCTGAGTTCCCTTCAAATACTTTATGGGTTTTTCTTTCCCAAACAGGGAATATGCATGTATTATATCTTTTTCAGAACTACAATTAGATTCACCTCTGGTCCTCTCAGTTTGAAATGTTAATTTGTGTATTTCTCAGGTTCGGCATCTGTTCACCCTATTTGTTTTCATGCATATTGCTTTGTGCACACTCATACAAGACCGAAAATTTCAAAACTGGAATATGTCCACCTACAATCAGTACCCAACTGCACTTCTCTACATAGTGCCCTCTACTCCTCCCACTCACTCACTATTGCAGAATGGGAGTAAATAAAAGAATAATGGTCTGTCACAGCAGAAAATTATGATTATAGAAGAATTACTCTGAGACAGACACTGGGGGAATAAACCATCCATGAGGAGCAATTAGTTGGTGGCAAGTGATTTTTGGTGTGCCAAGAAACAGTCGTTCTCTCAGCTAACATGGAAAGTCCAACACAATGCTGGCAGCTACCATGTAAAAGCAGAAAATCTGAATAGTTTTCTCTCCCTAATAAATATGAGTTATTAGGTATAACTTTTTCAGTGTATTTCTATGCCGAAGGAGATTTTGAAATTCACTGTAGGCGCTTATCAACATATCCATTTTTTTCAAATTCCCTTACCTTCAGAAGGCATTTGATTCCATCCTAAAATAAGAATCTATGATAAACAATAGAACTGCCTTCTGGAGATGCCTGTCTGCTGGCTACAGAAGAAATCCAGATAACTAGATCAAGCTAGGCACCTGACTTCTACACAGTTGTTAAGTGAAATGGTTATAGTTCTAAAGGATTTATAAACTTTTTTCCTCCTTTTACATTTGGGAACTATCATAATCAATACAAGACACTTAGGAAAAACTGAGCTAAATTTTGTTCCTTTCTGTGCAACAACAGGATTAGTTGCACAACTGAAGTGCCAATTAATGACATCTCTGCGGAATCACTGAAATAATTTAAAGTAGTTGGCTTCTACAAGTGCAAGGGAAGGCATGACTCATAACCCTTTATTTTTGGTCATAGTGTCCTGAAGAAAGTAAGCATGGATTTCTTTGCACAACCTAAGATGTGTCTGCATAGTATTAAACATTGAAATAATATTTCGAAAAATGAGAAATAACTCACTTCAGCATATCAATGGAACTGCTCATTTGAGCAGTTGTTTGCAGGTTAGTAACTGTGTTACAATTCTTATCAACTTCTATGTTATTCCACACCTTAAATTTTGCCCAGACTGTCTAAATATATATATACACATAAATATTGTACAAAATGAAGTAGAAGCCTGAATATATAGTGGTTAGCACATATTAATTTTAAAATTTTCCATTTTTCATTCCTCAGTTATTCTAACCATATTTTTTAGGCTGGGAAACTAAGTAAAGAACTGGAAATAAACCTGGCCAAATTTGATGTCGGTCACTATGGCAGGTTGACCTTCGCTGCTGCCAGACTCCAACCCAGCTGCTCCCTCATTCTCTTTTCTCGACAGGATGGAGGGAGAAAATAAGATGGAAAAAAGCTCGCAGGTCAATATAAAGCCAGGGAGATCACTTACCAATTACTATGACGGGCAAAACAGACTCGGCTTAGGGAATATTAATTTAATTTATTGCCAATTAAAATAGATTTGGATGGTGAGAAACAAAGACAAAAACTAAAATACCTTCCCCCCACTGCCCCGCTTTTTCCCAAACTCAACCTCTTCATTAAGGTCTCCTCTACCGAACAGCACAGCAGGATGGGGAATGGGGGTTGTGGTCAGTCCGTAATAGTTCTTCCCTGCTGCTCCTTCCTTCTCACACTTTTCCCCTGTTCCAGAGTGGGTCCTCTCCATGAGCTGCAGCTTCTTTCAGGGAATATCTACCTGCTGCTCCAATGTGGTCCTCCACTGGCTGCAGTGTGGATATCTGCTCCAGTGTGGTCCTCCATGGGCTGCAGGGGGACAACCTGCTTCACCATGATCTTCTCCATGGGCTGCAGGGGAATCTCTGCTCCAGTGCCTGGAGTACCTCCTCCCTCTCCTTCTTCACTGACCTTGGTGACCGCAGGGCTGTTTCTCATATTGTTTTTCCTCACTCCTTTCTCTTCTGTGCAGTGTTTTGCTCTTTCTTTAATATGGTTTCCCAGAGGCACCACCATCTTGGATGAGGGGCTCAGCTGTTCCCTGTAGTGCGTCTGTTGGAGAAAGCTGGAACCAGCTCTGTGTGGCACTGGACAGCCCAAGTGTCTCCTCATAGGGGCCACCCCTGCAGCACCCCTGCTGCCAGTACCTGGGCACCTACACCCAATACGTGCATCTAATTATACTAGGTAGTAGGAATGCAAAGTGATGAAAATCCGTAGCAAGAGAGAGAATATTGATCAGTCCTCTTGGTGTTGCTGCCAACAACTCATATGAGACAGACTAAATGCACAAACTTTCTATCTCTAGAAAAGGTTTTAGTCATAGTGCCTCTTTTACTCTCTATGTCTAAGTCAAAAACAGTGGCTCCTAACCACAGGAATGTGAAGAGCTACCATGTCTGTCCCCTTGTAGGATCATACATAATCTTTTTTTCTAAATTCCTTAACACTGTTTATAGTTATATATCAGTGAAAATATATAAGTATCAATCACTCCTCCTTTTGCCACACTGGAGCTTCCCAAACTTCACGTGGCTTCCAAAGATTATTATTAGATGTGCTAGAAACAAATAGATCACGTATTTAATGAAGTTCCTAGCTCAGCTTCCAAAAATTAGGGTATACTTCTAAACTGCCCCTGATGTCACATTACACTGCTGAAGACCTGAAATGTTTCTTTTAAAAGTTCTTCTGCAGAAAGGAAGAAAAATGAAGAAAGTAACAGGGGAAAATGTGATGGAAATAGGTTGCCCCTAGGATTCATAGCCGTATAGCATTCTGTATCTAACACACTTTAGTTTCCTTGTCCCCAAAGTGAAAATTCTATGTTTTGCTATTGAGAATTACTATTCATTGATTGACAGGCAAGTGTCTAAGTCATTACTGCACTTATGAATGTGAACACATACCTTACTGATGAGATAGATACAAATAAATGGTACTCAAAAAGATGTAATTTCCCAAGTATGAAAACCAATAAAACATCTTGTACTTTGTCAAAATTCCTTCTTCCTGTAGCACCTCAGGATTTATTATTTGCAATATTACAATGTGAAGTGTACCAAATTTCATTGAAAGGGATGCTACATCACCATCTAACAAAAAGGCATCTATAGATTTTCCAGTCTGGGTAAAATCAAATTAATTTCTATGCACAACTATGAGAAAAAGAATACTTTTTCCACTTATAAACAAGAAGCAACTAATTCAAAACATTTGAATGATTATTTATCATTTATTTTGGGGGTATGCCACCATCTCTGAGTACCTTACCAACTGCTATCAATGTGTTTTGGCCAGTTTGTGTGTCGAAAGTGCAGATTTCTTTGATTTTAATTTTCATCTTAAAACAGTGTTGTCATTTTCTTTTACATTCACTTTCACTGACTGAAAGTGCTTAATCCATTGACAAAAGTATAAACCACTCTTTTGCCACTGTTGCTACAAAGCAGACAAGTTATTGTACATCTTTGGTTTGAATTTGACAAATTAAAAGATATTCATTAGAGTCACTTGTCACCATAATGGACTGGAGGCTGAATGAGAGGAGGGAGAAAAACATAAAGAAACAGAGATAATAGTAAAGCACCATCACAAATATATTACAGTAGTCAAGAAAGGAAGACAAGCATGCAGCAAAGAGTCTGGCAACACTACAGTGACTTGTCCAACTCTACCTCTCTCTTTTGGGCATATGAAAAGTTCCAGTATGAGTCATCTTGCAAAGTTTGGTTTGAATAGTGCATCACTGCAAGACAGAAGCCTATGCATGGAAAAGAAAGGCTGGGAAAGAAAAAAAAAAACGAAGCTCAAACTACAGAGTTCATTCAGCTTCACTCACTGTTATCATTTACTAGCTTAGCATCATAAAGAAGTTCCTTTTGAATTATATCCTATCTACTTCATGAGAATGCTGAAAATTATGATTTATTAAGGTAAGGAAAAGTTACTTTACATCTTCAGGCAGTAAGATGGCTCTGTTATCAATAGCTACAATCACTTAAAACACCCAGAATAATCTGAATGCTAACTTGATAGTAAGCCGTACAAATAACTGAGCTATCTTAAAAAGTTTTGTCCAAATCCTTAGCTTTTCTTTCCAGCAAGGCATGGGATGCTTATTCAGATATTCATTTAGTTTAAACAGAAAGATACATTTACGTGACAAAATATGTATTCAGTTGACCAGTTGATTACTCAGGTCATGCAAAAGAAACCAAGAAATCCAAGTAAATATTAAAACAGACTATTAGTTCAGTGTATCTCCTTATATTGGTAACAATCAAAGATCAGACTGTATTTGTCATTACCAAATAATAGAGGCAAAAAAATATTTGAGATAAAGGATATTTCCAGAAATTAGATTTGTTATTCCCACAACATAGGAGTGTGATTCCTTATTTGGCAATGATTACATATTTAGGGTCAGTACCTGGTCTTGGTTAGAGTACCCCAGTAGCTCATTAGAATGGCTTTTTTTTTTTGGAGTGAGGTACCCACTGTCTCAGTATCTCTGCATCTGCATGGCAACATCCACTGAGAAAAGCCAGGGAATCAATAGCTCTTGAAAGCCATTGAGCTGCATCTGGAGCTCACACTGGGAAGTGACAATGTCACTGGTCCAGATGACATCTCTATAACTGAGTGAGCCTCTTCTGCATTCAGCTCCATTGGAGTCGTGTGCAGAGCTCAAAGGACTGCAAAGTGATCTTGCTGAGACTGTGTTATGCAACTTCAGTAAGACAACATAGATTGTCTATAGCAATGCAAGGGATGTCTAAGCTCCAGGAAGCTCACGTTCCTTGCAAAAAGAAAATTAAAATGAAGACAAATGATGATTATAGGTATAATTTGCTAAGCAGAATAACTGCATGAGTACTTTCCTTGTGACATACTATCAGTCCCCCTCCTTGGCTTTCCTTAGTTACTACAAAGAAAAGTGGTTGGGGTTTGGGGAGTGGAGCAGCTAGTATGTTCATATCCCAAGCTGCTGCAGATTGCTGATTGTCCTGGTTCCGGCTGGGACAGAGTTAACTTTCTTCCCAGTAGGTGGGGGGGAGTGTGCGCTATGGTTTGAGTTTGGTATGATAGGAGCGTTGATGGCCCATTGATGTTTTGGGTGTTGCTGGGTGGTGCTTGCACTGGAGACTTTTTGGCCTCCCATGCCCTGCCAGGTGCATGGGAAGCTGGTGGGGGCAGCATAGCCAGGGTGTTTGACCCAGCTGGCCAATGGGGTATTCCATACCATGTGAGGTCATGCTCAGCATAAAAACTAAGGGTGTGGGGGCACTGTGGGTGGTGAGTTGGTGGTGTGCATCACCTGTTTTGTATATTCTATTGTTGTTGTTAGCACTGTTATTATTACTGTTTTACTTTGGTTTATTTTAATTTTTTTTATTATTATTTAATTAGTTATTAAACTGTTTTTATCTCAACCTGCGAGTTTTCCTACTCGTGCCCTCCCGATTCTCTCCCCCATCCTACTGGAGGTGGGAGGTGAGTGAGCAGCTGCGTGGTGTTTAGGTGCTGCCCAGGGTTAAACCACGACAGTCCTTTCTGGCACCCAACGTGGGGCTCAAAGGGTTTGAGATAACAACAGACTAACTAGAGCATATTAAGGAATTTATATCTGTTAACAGTTGTTGGTCACCATATTAGTTTATCTGACCTGCATCATGCTCTTGTCTTTGCTGTACATGTTAAAGATTGGTGTTGGTTTCTGCAGTCTGCTGTGCTCTGTCGTGAGTAGTGATGTTTTGCCGGGGAGATTTGTTACTAAAACGCTGGCATTGGGCATTATTTGGTATCTGGGTGTTGTACTGAAGCCGTTACTGTACTTTGGGTACMACCTCTTGGAGACAATTAGCAATTATACYTCTTCCTCYGAGGAGCTTTTTATGGAGGAAATACAGAATGGCACCTTCCTCTATGATGTTGTCTCCTTTGTTACAACAGCTTGTCAGTACCTTGAACATCCCTGGGTAGTTAACATATATTTATTGGTATTTCTTGGGAATATTGTTTCGATTTTGTCTAAGGTTAATAAGCAATTYAAGAATATCATSCAGAGMTCTGCCCCAAGGCTGGATAGTTATGAGTGGCAGGGTGTGTGGGATAGCATGGGCAAATGCCTAGGACGGTGGGCACCCCCAGTGTTTTGGAGCTTCACCCCTGAACAAGTGCAGAACCCTGAAAAATTAGTAGAATATTTGGAAAAAGTTTGCTGTCACCCTGGCAATTCTAGGGAGTCAAGTGCACCCGGCCCATGTGGTGGAAGTTTGTACAGAGTGCACCAGCATCGCATGCCAACTCCTTGGCAGTAATGGCCTGGAAAGATGGAGAGGAACAAACGGTGGATGAATTGGCTGGCCAACTCCGGCCATATGAAGAAAGTCTCTCCTCGTCCTTACGGGCCTGCGTCTCTGCTGTGGAGAAACTGTCTCGGGAGGTCCAGCAACTCAAAGAGGATATGTCCTACTCCCCACCTGCACGGGCGAGTATCTCAGCCATTAGGAGTAAGCATCCCTCTGCTCAAGAGAGAAGATATCATGGATACACACCCCGGGGCAACCTGTGGTTTTACCTGCGTGACCATGGAGAAGACATGAGGAAGTGGGATGGGAAACCTACCTCGACCCTAGAGGCACGGGTATGCGAATTGCAAGGAAAAACAATCACAAAAGGGGTTCTTCCAGGAAAACTGCTGCTCCAGTGAGCAGTTCCCCAGACAGCGCAGAAGGGCTGATTCCACTTCCGATCTTAATAAAGGGACTCCTGATTCATACTTCGAAGAAGTGGGTAGCAAATACAATGACCAGGACTAGAGGGGCCCTGCCTCCAGCCAGGTGGAGGAAAGGGACAACCAGGTTTACTGGACTGTGTGGATTTCATGGCCTGGCACATCAGACCTACAGAAGTACAAGGCTCTAGTGGACACCAGTGCACAGTGTACCCTGATGCCATCAAGCTATGAAGGGGCAGAACCCATTTGTATTTCTGGAGTGACAGGGGGGTATTGGAGGCCAAAGTGAGCCTAACCGGGAATGAGTGGCAAAAGCACCCCATGGTGACTGGCCCAGAGGCTCTGTGCATCCTTGGCATAGAGTACCTCAGGAGAGGGTATTTCAAGGACCCAAAAGGGTACCGATGGGCTTTTGGTGTAGCTGCATCGGAGACGGAGGAAATTAAACAGCTGTCTACCTTGCCCGGTCTCTCAGAGGACCCTTCTGTTGTGGGGTTGCTGAGGGTCGAAGAACAACAGGTGCYGATTGCTACCACAACGGTGCACTGGCGGCAATATCACACCAACCGAGACTCCCTGATTCCCATCCATAAGCTAATTYGTCAACTGGAGAGCCAGGGAGTGATCAGCAAGACTCACTCACCCTTTAACAGTCCCATATGGCCAGTGCAAAAGTCTAATGGAGAGTGGAGACTAACAGTAGAGTGCTGCCATGCTGGACATGCCAGAACTTCAATATGAACTGGAGTCAAAGGCAGCCAAGTGCTATACCACCATTGATATCTCTAATGCGTTTTTCTCAATCCCTTTGGGGCAGAGTGCAGGCCACAGTTTGCTTTCACGTGGAGGGGCGTCCAGTACACCTGGAATCGACTGCCCCAGGGGTGGAAACACAGCCCCACCATTTGCCGTGGACTGATCCACACTGCACTGGAATAGGGTGAGGCTCCGGAACACCTGCAGTACATTGATGACATCATCGTATGGGGCAGCACAGCAGAAGAAGTTTTTGAGAAAGGGAAGAGAATAGCCCAAATCCTTATGAAGGCCGGTTTTGCCATAAAACAAAGTAAGGTCAAGGGACCTGCACAAGAGATCCAGTTTTTAGGAATAAAATGGCAAGATGGGTGTCGTCACRTCCCAATGGATGTGATCAATAAAATAACAGCCGTGTCTCCACCAGCTAGCAAAAAGGAAACGCAAGCCTTTTTAGGTACTGTGGGATTTTGGAGAATGCATATTCTGGATTATAGCCTGATCGTAAGCCCTCTCTATCAAGTGATCGGGAAGAAGAATGATTTCAAATGGGGCCCTGAGCAACAACAAGCCAACAACAAGCCTTTGAAGAAATTAAATGGGAGATAGTTCAGGCAGTAGCCCTTGGGCCAGTCTGGGCCAGACAAGATGTAAAAAATGTGCTCTACACCACAGCTGGGGAGAATGGCCCTAGCTGGAGCCTCTGGCAGAAAGCACCAGGGGAGACTCGAGGTCGACCCTTGGGGTTTTGGAGTCAGGGATACAGAGGATCCGAGGCCCACTATACTCCAACGGAGAAAGAGATATTGGCTGCATATGAAGGGGTTTGAGCTGCTTCAGAAGTGGTTGGTACTGAAGCACAGCTCCTCCTGGCACCCCGACTGCTGGTGCTGGGCTGGTTGTTCAAAGAGAGGGTCCCCTCTACACATCATGCAACTGATGCTACGTGGAGTAAGTGTGTCCTGCTGATCACACAACGGGCCCGAATAGGAAACCCCAGTCACCCAGGAATCTTGGAAGTGATCAYGAACTGGCCAGAAGGCAAAGAATTTGGAATGTCCCTGGAGGAGGAGGTGACACGTGCTGAAGAGGCCCCACTGTATAATAAACTACCAGAAAATGAGAAGCAATATGCCCTGTTCACTGATGGGTCCTGTCATCTTGTGGGAAAACATCGGAGGTGGAAGGCTGCTGTGTGGAGTCCTACACGACAAGTCGCAGAAACTGCCAAAGGAGAAGGTGAATCGAGTCAGTTTGCAGAAGTGAAAGCCATCCAGCTGGCCTTGGATATTGCTGAACGAGAAAAATGGCCAGTACTTTATCTCTATACTGACTCATGGATGGTGGCAAATGCCCTGTGGGGGTGGTTGCAGCAATGGAAGCAGAACAGCTGGCAGCGCAGAGTCCGCTATCTGGGCTGCTGCATTGTGGCAAGATATCACTGCCCAGGTAGAGAACCTGGTTGTAAAAGTGCATCATGTAGATGCTCACGTACCCAAGAGTCAGGCCACTGAAGAACATCAAAACAACCAGCAGGTGGATCAGGCTGCTAAGATTAAAGTGGCTCAGGTGGATCTGGACTGGCAACATAAGGGTGAATTATTTATAGCTCGGTAGGCCCATAAGGCCATCAAGGAAGGGATGCAACATATAGATGGGCTCGAGATCGAGGGGTGGACTTGACCATGGACAGTATTGCACAGGTTATCCATGAATGTGAAACATGCGCTGCCATCAAGCAAGCCAAGGGAGTAGAGCCTCTCTGGTATGGAGGACGATGGCTGAAGTATAACTATGGGGAGGCCTGGCAGGTTGATTATATCACACTCCCACAAACCCGCCAAGGCAAGCGCTATGTGCTCACCATGGTGGAGGCAAGCACCAGATGGCTGGAAACATATCCCGTGCCCCATGCCACCGCCCGGAACACTATCCTGGGCCTTGAAAAGCAAGTGCTATGGTGACATGGCACCCCAGAAAGAATTGAGTCAGACAACGGGACCCATTTCTGAAACACCCTCAGAGACACCTGGGCCAAAGAGCATGGCATTGAGTGGGTGTATCACATCCCCTCTCATGCACCAGCCTCCAGGAAAATAGAACGATACAATGGACTACTAAAAACTACGCTGAAAGCAATGGGTGGTGGGACATTCAAGCATTGGGATACACATTTCGCAAAAGCCACCTGGCTAGTCAACACCAGGGGATCTGTGACCCGAGCTGGCCCTGCCCAGTCAAACCCCTTACGTACTGTAGATGGAGATAGAGTCCCTGTAGTGCACATTAAAAATATGCTGGGGAAGACAGTCTGGGTTAGTCCTGCCTCAGGCAAGGGAAAACCCATTTGTGGGATTGCTTTTGCTCAAGGTCCTGGGTGCCCTTGGTGGGTAATGCGAAAGGATGGGGAAATCCGATGTGTACCTCAAGGGGCTTTAATTTTGGGTGAAAATAGCCAATGAACTGAATTGTATGATGTTAATTGCTATATAATGCTGTATGTCATATCAAAGGTGTTGCAGGAAGAATCACCCAGATTAATGAAGAAGGAACTCTGATGAAACCCAGCAAAGTGCAACGATGATAAAACCAGACGAGCGCAGCAATGATGGAACCAGAACTGRCTTCAGCATGCARCAATCCAACACCAMACACCATCTCTCCTGCCCTGAAAGACTGCCATGACAGATGGAGCCCAAAAGTCATGGACTAAATGAACTCAGTGGACATTTTAGAGAGATGGCCCATAGACTAAGGGAATGGTATCTGTGTATATATCGAAGGGCAGGAAAAATGGTGATGATGATTAATTGGAATGTATTGGAAAATGTGAGACCTGGGCATGACGTAGATGGTATGGAATAAGGGGTGGATACTGTCCTGGTTCCGGCTGGGACAGAGTTAACTTTCTTCCCAGTAGGTGGGGAGGGTGTGCTGTGTTTTGGGTTTGGTATAATAGGAGTGTTGATGGCTCATTGATGTTTTGTGTGTTGCTGGGTGGTGCTTGCACCGGGCACTTTTTGGCCTCCCATGCCCTGCCAGGTGCAGGGGAAGCTGGCAGGGGAGCATAGCCGGGTGTTTGACCCAGCTGGCCAATGGGGTATTCCATACCATGTGACGTCATGCTCAGTATAAAAACTAAGGGTGTGGGGGGGGGCTCTGGATCCCGGGATGGGCTCTCACGTATTGGGCAACGCATCGGTTCGGCGGGTGGTGAGCCATTGCATTGTGCATCACCTGCTTTGTGTATTCTGTTGTTGTTGTTGTTATCACTGTTATTATTACTGTTTTACTTTGTTTTATTTCAATTCTTAAACTCTTTTTATCTCAACCTGTGCGTTTTCCTACTCGTGCCCTCYCGATTCTCTCCCCCATCCTACCAGAGGCGGGGGGGTGAGCGAGCAGCTGCGTGATGTTTAGGTGATGGCCAGGGTTAAACCACGACACTGATGTTAAATATACCCCAGTGTAAATATTAAAATAATTAAGACTGCTCCTAGCAACATACTACAAAGCTGGTGAGAGTTTCCAGCAGCACCAAGCTGTCTATAGCCGCAGCTGTACTGTCAGGAGAAAATGCAAAGTACTTGCACCTCAATGTATTGTAGTACCCAAAGATGATTTTGACATCCTGACCAGAAGAACAGGCAGGCAATTAACTCTTCAACAATTTCCACATGTGCTGAAAATGCACTATTCTTTCTCTCCTTTTCCTCAAGATTCAAAATCTCCAGGAATAGAATCGACACCCCAGTTCCTAGTACTTGTTTGCTAAAAATTACTTCTGAGACCTTCCAACAACAGAATGCAGGAATGTTCTTTGCTGAATTATTTGCATATTCTTTCTTTTCAGGCTAATTCATTAGCTATCATCACCCATGAGCAAAATCCTGCTACTTCACCCTAAAAGACTATGTGCTCTAGCAGTGATTGTATGATGTCTTTTTCTGTTCCAATAGGCAATGTGATAGGCTAAATTCAATCTGAAGAGTATGTATTGCTTTTGTGTTGGTATTTACTCACAGGGTTCTTAAATATATCTATCATCCATGCTTAGAGGGCATGCATAAATTAAAAACTGGAATATATGATACGCCTGTCATGAGAACTGGTTGAGGCAAGAGTGACTAATATAACCTGTTATTATTACTGTTTTCTTGGATGCTTTAAGCAAAAGATCTGTGAAACTAGTTCAGTAGTCCACTGAGAAATCACAATGGAATCTGTGAGCAATCAACAAAGCAAAATATGTAGAGACATTTCCCGCTGTGAACATTTTTAAACATTTTGTTTGTAATTGCAACACAGTGTAAACCAGGCTTATAAAAACAAATATATGGTGATGCACCTAAAAGGGCACCACAGAAAACCTTGGTAATCCCAATTTTAAAAAGAGAATTGAGTGTAAACTTAATAATGAAGATTCACAGATGCAATCCAGCTGTTTTTGCCGCTCTGGTTAGGCAAAATAGCCATAAATGCATATGAACAGAAGTAGATGGTTACTTTGAATTATGACAGGAAGGCAAAGAAGCTAGAATACACTGTTAAGATTGGGCTTGTGATTGTAAGTGGATTCAATTTAATGAAGTATAATTAGTATAACTTTCATGGAAGAAAGGTGGTAATACGGGAAACTTCTTAACAGTAGGTCAAAGTTAGCATTGCCTTTGTTAAGGAAGATGAATATTATTATTTCTGATTCAGAGTCAGAGAAAATGGAATCTAAGAAATGGAGTGACTTGCCAAAACAAACTCTTTGGGTCACTACAGGCATCTAGACTCTCATTTCAGAGGCCAACAATAGGAACCCACAGACTCTTGCACAGATCTTTCTAATCCTATATCCAACATCCCAAGTCTTCTCAGGGCTTACTCAACATAGCTACAGTTTAAGGAATGGTATCTGGTGCAAAAGAAAAAGATTAGAACATGAGCATTGCCCAAAATCAAGGTCTCCAAAGCACTGTTACCTTACTAAACTGATGAGCAGCAACAGACGAAATTTTATAATCAGCGTTTACTACTAACCATGTAGTTTCACAGCTTTCCATGATAGCTTATAATAAAAAAATTTTAAAAATTGTCTCTAACTGGGAAAGATAGATAAAGACTGTACACAAATACAGGAAAATGATGTAGTCAGGTTAAGGAACCTCCCAATGGGACTCATTTTACCCTGAGTAAATACAGTACAGTACTGACTCCTCAACAAATAACTTCTACTGTGTTTTTTTGAATATTCCCAGGAAGTCCAGGGGTCAGAAATCTGGAGGCCTCACTGATACTGATGGAATGTTCACATTTGGCCTTGACTACCAAGAAAACAACTGAGAAGCCCTCTGATTTTATCACAGAAGGTAACAGTGGAAATAAGTGAAGAATATACTGCTTAAAGATGTGTGAAAGGAAGTCCATGATGAAATTTCCCTATTGATTTATCAGTCCTTAGCATGATATGAGCATTTTACTGTCAAAAAGGGTCATCTGAAATGTATGTACAGTGTGGGGCTATGTGTATATACATCTGTGTGTACGGATACATTTAGCAAAGTATGACATATCACATTGTTTTCCAAGTTCTAATATGATACAGAAACTATTTCAACATTCACTTACCTACTCCTGGAATAACATGATTTGGATCAATGCAGTGGTATGTGATGGTACCCTTAGCCATCACTGGAATAAAGTGCACATTAGAAGCATAAGTATCGCAAAATAAAAGAACTTAGATCAGTACAAATGAGTATAAATTCGAGTGGGAACATCAGCTGCATTAGAAGCACAGGCTTCCAGGTCATTGGTTGCTTAGAGGATCACAATAACACAGAGGAGAAGCTTTCAAGTCACTTTTAAAAGACCTTAGTATATTTCCGGTGTTCTCTGTTTTCCATTGAAAGCAAATGTAGTTCTCAAGAAAAGTTACTCTAAACAGACTAATTATCCCATGAAATTTGACCTCTGTCCTTCTACAAACTGATCAAGGAAAATCAAACTTAATGTTCAGTGAACATTGTCCTGTCCCCATGTCAACTATCATTAGCTGTTTCAACTGACATTGTAAAATAACTCAGGTCCATTTTCTGTTTAAAAGATATGACATTGGTGATCAGCCTATTGTTTCTAATTTCAGTATGCATTAGTCTGTGCCATGCACAGAGTATAGAGGAACAAATGAAGAGGTTTACGTATCCCTTCAATAGTACAAAGTAATAAATATAAAATAAATGGAGAGAGATAGATCTAGTGCACAATGAAACCATATAATCTATTTTATAGTGAACTGGAGCCCATACAAGTACTGAAATGAAACATTCTGTTCTCTGCTTATTTTAGTGATTACTTGACTTCTTGAAATACATTTTCAGACCTTTTTCTCTGACTGTTCTGTGAAAACATTCTTGTGATAGTATTTGATAGCTAAGGCTATATGCTCAGGAAATCCTACTTCCTCTGTGAAAGAAAAAGGCAGGAGGTCTACTACAATCGTTCCTACTGCACAGTAATTTAGAAGCTGCAGGTTTTGGAGATTTTGAAGACAATTTTTTCCTAATGATGTGTGTCACAACATTAAGAAACCAGTACTTCAAAGAGTCCAGAGACTCTATATGTGGAAAAAAAAAAAAACAAAACACATCACTGCTTGGAGGAAAAAAGGCAATTTCAGAGGCCCATGAACTGGTCTTTTAATTATTTGCTGCTCTCAGAACAGGAAGCAATGTAAGGTATTCAGCAGTGCTGTGTGAATGTTCTTCTTTAACAAGAAGAAATCCTATAAAAGAGAAAGTATTTCAGCATGCAGTCTGAATTTGATGCCTCCAAAGATCTGCCGCCTTTGTGAAATGTTTATGCCAGTGAAGATGGGCTACTGTTTTGTCTCATTGACCAGTAGGAACCAGGCAGTATGTACAGCTATTACTTACAAAAACATCAAACAAGAAAGTAATTTTGTCAGTATTTCGTAAAACCTGGAAACAGAGAGTAATAACAACTGCTGGTAAAGTCTATCATAAAGTAATCTAGAATATTCTTTACATAGAAGACACTGAAACTCTAGTATTGTTTTCCAGTTCCTAACTCCTGGGATCCCTGTGCACTTCCTCCCTGGCCAGCTTAATTGTCCTTGTTGAGGACAATTGATGTGGAGACCAATTTAAACTGCAGAAGAGGAATCCTCAAAATGCAGCCAGTCGGTAAAGTCTCTCCTCTGTCCTCAAACTGACCTGTGAGTGACTCACATTTCATGAAAACATGCTAATCAGAGGAGAAAGTATGACATTTCTTCTCTTCTTTCATTTGTTTGCTAAGTTTTAGTAACACAACCCAGAAACAGCCATATATGTTGGATTTAGTGTTAATGAGGAATTAGAGGAGGAAAAAAATGGTTGTCTTCCAAAGGAAGCTGTGGCTCAAGACTGTGGGACTAACCTCATGCTTTTCCTTTTTAAAAAAATAAAAATTTGCGGGACTACTATGAAAGGAGCAGCAAACTAGCAGGACACTTTTACAGATGTCAGTGCATTTAGTACTCTGGTTGGCATCCAGCTCTGTCAAAGGGGTTTTATGACAGTATTACCTTCATATATGTGACGCTGATGCAGGAAATCTCTGTTGCCTGTGGAAATAAGAACACATTTCCTCCACAGCACCTTGAGTATGATGGCACGGTATGTAAGTAGAATTCATTGTTAAGAATGATACATATTTGGAAGACTCAGAAAATAATTATGTCCCCTATATATTTCCAGGGTATCAGCTCAATGCCATGTGTTTTGCAGGGTATTCATGTGTCTTTAACATGCCAACACTAATGTTCAGTACAAGTTTTCAGGCTATTTGCCATGCAGCTTCTCTCTTCATCATGCAATCCCTTAGTACATAAAAGAGGTCAGCATTTATGAACAGCATTGGAGAAGATGATGATTAGCAGTGAGATATATTATGCCTCAATTTTTCTTTCTAATGAATCAAACTGAGTCCTTAAAATTGGATCTAATTTGATCCTTCTTTGTTCTTTATTAAATTTCACAAACATCCTCCAAAACTAGATGTTAATTATTAAATAAAAAAATCTACAAGCAATTTTTATTCATAATTAATAGAAGGATTATTTTCATTATTCACAAAGAGTGCTCTCTGGATATACACAAAATTAATCAGAAATATAGCTAAATCTTTAAATATACTAAAAATACAGGTCAGACATAGCCTACGGTTCCATCAGTTATTCCTATAGAAGCTATTTCTGTAAATTCAGAATTCATTTCTGGTGTAACACAGAAGAATGCAGTAAAGGAAAGAAATTTCATATTTTAGCTGTATAGGTTTCTACCTGGATAGCATGACACGAGTCTTTATATGGAGCTATGGAAAAGATCAATCATATCAGAAAGAAGAGCGGTCAGCATGCAGAAGATATCTGCAGGGAGCTACCATAGCTGGTAAAACTTCTCACAGCAAACTGATGCTTAGTGCCCCTCCTTCTAGCATTGGTTTGTGACAGCAATAGATTCATTTTAAGTTAATACCAAGCACATAGCATCTACAGACAGAAGTAATTCTCTTTAGTTGGATTTTCAGAACTAGCCCATTAGGTTGACTTTCCAAGACAAGACTGTCTCTTAAAATCATAGAATCATAGAATCATTTATGTTGGAAAAGACCTTTAAGATCATCAGGTCCAACCGTTAACCTAACACTGCTAAGTCCACCGCTAAACCATGTCCCTAAGTGCCATGTCTACATGTCTTTTAAATACCTCCAGGGATGGTGACTCAACCACTTCCCTGGGCAGCCTGTTCCAATGCCTGATAACTCTTTCGGTGAACACATTTGTCCTAACATCCAATCTAAACCTCCCTTGGTGCAACTTGAGGCCATTTCCTCTTGCCCTATCGCTTGTTACTTAGGAAAAGAGATGGACACCCTCTTCACTACAACCTCCTTTCAGGTAGTTGTAGAGAGCGATAATGTCTCCCCTCAGCCTCCTTTTCTCCAGGCTGAACAACCCCAGTTCCCTCAGCTGCTCCTCATAAGACTTGTGCTCTAGACCCTTCAGCAGCTTCATTGCCCTTCTTTGGACACACTCCAGCAACTCAATGTCTTTCTTGTAGTGAGGGGCCCAAAACTGAACACAGTATTCAGGGTGCTGCTTCACCAGTGCCAAGTACAGGGGGATGATCACTTCCCTAGTCCTGCTGGCTACACTATTTCTTATACAAGCCAGGATGCTATTGGCCTTCTTGGCCACCTGGGCACACTGCCGGCTCCTATTCAGCTAGCTGTCAACCAGCACCCCCAGGTCCTTTTCCACCAGGCAGCTTCCAGTCACTCTTCCCCACGTCTATGGTGTTGTGTGGGGTTGTTACAACCCAAGTCAAGGACTTGGCACTTAGCCTTGTTGAACCTCATAAAACTGGCCTCGGTCCATCAATCCAGCCTGCCCAGATCCCTCTGAGCCTTCCTACCCTCAAGCAGATCAACACTCCCGCCCAACTTGGTGTCATCTGCAAACTGACTGAGGGTGCACTTGATCCTCTCATCCAGATCATTGATAAAGATATTAAACAGAACTGACCCCAACACCGAGCCCTGGGGAACACCACTTGTGACCAGCCGCCAACTGGATTTAACTCCATTCACCACAACTATTTGGGCCCGGCCAGCCAGCCAGTTATTTACCCAGCAAAGAATACACTCATCCAAGCCATAAACAGGCAGTTTCTCCAGCAGAATGCTGTGGGAAATGGTGTCAAAAGCTTTACTAAAGTCCAGGTAAACAATATCCACGGCCTTTCCCTCATCTACTAAGCAGGTCATCTTGTCATAGAAGATCAGGTTAGTCAAGCAGGATCTGCCATTCATAAACCCATGCTGACTGGGCCTGATCACCTGGTTGTCATGTACGTGCCATGTGATGGCACTCAGATGATCTGCTCTATAACCTTCCCCAGCACCAAGGCCAGACTGACAAGCCTATGGTTCCCCAGATCCTCCTTCCGGCCCTTCTTGTAGATGGGCGTCACATTTGCTAACTTCTGGTCAACTGGGACCTCCACGGTTTGCCAGGACTGCCGATACGATTGAAAGTGGCTCGGTAAACACTTCGCCAGCTCCCTCAGCACCCTTTGATGGATCCCATCCGGCCCCATATGCTTGTGTGTGTCTAAGTGGTGCAGCAGGTCGCTAACCATTTCCCCTTGGATTACGGGGGCTTCATTCTGCTCCCCGTCCCTGTCTTCCTGCTCAGGAGGCTGGGTACCCAGAGAACAACTGGTCTTACTACTAAAGACTGAGGCAAAGAAGGCATTAAATACCTCAGCCTTTGCCACTATGTTTCCCCCTGCACCCAATGAAGGATGGAGATTCTCCTTAGCCCTCCTTTTGTTGCTAATGTATTTATAGAAACATTTTGTATTGTCTTTTACAACAGTAGCCAGATTAATTTCTAGCTGGGCTTTGACCCTTCTAATTTTCTCCCTGCATAACCTCACAACATCTTTGTAGTCCTCTTGAGTCGCCTGCCCTTTCTTCCAAAGGTCATAAACTTACTTTTTTTTCCTGAGTTCCAGCCAAAGCTCTCTGTTCAGCCAGGCTGGTCTTCTTCCCTGTTGGCTCATCTTTTGGCACATAGGAACGGTCTGCTCCTGCACCTTTAAGATTTCCCTCTTGAAGAATGTCCAGCCTTCCTGGACTCCTTTGCCCTTAAGGACTGCCTCCCAAGGGACTCTATCAACCAGGCCCCTAAACAGGCCAAAGACTGCCTTCTGGAAGCCCAAGTTAACAGTTCTGCTAACCCCATTCCTTACTTCTCTGAGAATCAAAAACCCAATCATTTCATGATCACTATGTCCAAGATGGCCTCCAACCATCACATCACCCACAAGTCCTTCTTTGTTCACAAACAACAGGTCCATCAGGGTGCCTTCCCTAGTTGGCTCAGTCACCGTGTCAGAAAGTTATCTTCCACACACTCCAGGAATCTCCTAGATTGTTTTTTCTCTACTGTATTGTATTTCCAGCAGACATTTGGTAAGTTGAAGTCTTCCACGACAACAAGGGCTAGAGCTCATGAGACTTCTCCCAGCTGCTTATAGAATATTGCATCTGTCTCTTCATCCTGATTAGGTGGCCTATAACAGACTCCCACCATGATATCTGTTTTGTTGGCCTTTCCCCTGACTCTTACCCATAAACACTCAACCCTTTTATCACCATCATCTAGCTCTAGACAGTCAAAACACTGCCTAACATACAGGGCTACCCCACTGCCTCTCCTTTCTTGCCTATCCCTTTCTGAAGAGTTTATAGCCATCCATTGCAGCGCTCCGGTTGTGTGAGTCACCCCACCATGTTTCCATGATTGCAATTATATGATAGTTTTCCAGCTGCACAATGGCTTCCGACTCCTCCTGTTTGTTGCCCATTCTGCGTGCATTGGTGTAGATGCACTTCAGTTGGGCTATTGATCCCATCACCATTTTGGGGGGGAGAAGCTCTAATTCCTATGTGACTGTTCTCAGGCGCTTCTGTGGTTTCTAACACATCAATAACCCATGGGAGTTGGGACGTGGGGAGGGCGTTTCAGGATCTTTCTTACAATCCTTGTAAAAGAGGATTATTTATTTAAAATTAAATACTACAAGGTGCTATTCTGTATTATGGGCAACAAAATCTATCTTCTTTCTGCATTCCACTTACTGGCAGTCACAGCAGGGTACATATGGAGCCCTTTCATTAAGGTGGAATTTTAAGAAATGTGAAAACTTGACAATATGCACACAGGTGTGTGACGTAAGAGTTTAAGAAGGACTTATCACTGTCATAAACTGTAGAAACATGAAGAAATAAAAGCAAGCAGAGCAAGGAGTGCCCAGCTGGGATTAGCCATGCTGCCAGTGATGTTTAGCAGGAGCATTCTGGACAACAAGAGGGCAGCGACAGAGAACAGAATTAGTCCAGAATATTGAATTATAGTTACTTCTAAGGAACCTTTCGTAATCACCTACTCGGACTTCTAGTTCAACAGAAGCTGTAGGTTTTCATGAATTAATCGTTGCTGAACAGTGGCAATATGCAAGGAGAAACCAGGATCTAAGGTTTAGAGACAGAGAGAGCGCTGATGTGATGCATCTGATGTGTAGTATCTGGGTTCATGAGCTTTTTAAGAGGAGTTAATCATTTTAATTTGGCTTGCTTTACATTTGAATGACAGTACCTTACTGTAGCCTTGCCTGTTGGACTGAAAAGTCTCTGTTTACTACATTTATGCTAGTTATTAAAGGATCTACAAATTTGTTAAAGTAAGTAGTTAGAACTTATTTATTTCCCCTCTGAGCTAATCATTAGTACGATTCTTGCTGAATATTCTTCAGGTGAATGAGACTTTGCAGAATTTGTGGGCACCTGAACTGGGCATATTACTTCAAAATAAGTTGTACCTGTGCTAGCTTTCAAGCTCTTACTCAAGATTCATGTTACTACATCTAAAGAGCGCATTAGTGACTTTTGATCACAATGTTACCAAGATCTCACATTTATTTGATTATCCTTGTGTCCTCCAACTTTGTTCAGGAACACTTCATACCAACTTAGAATCCTACACTTCAAGTCAATAGAAACTACTTTCTTTACTTCCTGATGTATCACTTTGAATATTGATATAGAAATGGATATTGTTTGCTGGTTTCCAGATTACCAAGTAATCCAGATCCATTGGTGTATTCTTCATTATTTGAATTTTCTTTCAGCAGCTCTGTGTATTGGGATAACCTTTATTATAATAATTTTATGTTTTCTTCTAAGCCACTGATAAATATGTTAAATAGTGTTGGAGAAAGAACAAATCCATATGAAACATACCCATTTCACAGTCATTGATAGGTTATACTTGCATTTTGAAATCTACCAGATTCAGTCTATTTAAGATATTGTACCAGTTTGCTGTCTTTTTAAAAACGTTACCTTAGGCCTGCCTCCTAGAAGTCTACGATTATTATTTCATTTATTTCTTTGCTAAGTAATCCTTTAAGATAATCAAGATAACCAAGATAGTAAGATATCAAGCAAACATAAAGACCTCTGTTTGCATAGGAAAAAAACATTAATAATTGTTAACTAGATTACCTTTCTGGTTATTCTTGCTGAGTTGAGTTTCATATTAGTTCAGTATTTTGTAAGGGCTGTTGTCATACCTAGAAGTCCATACTTGAATACTTTTGGTTAATATTTTTCCGTCCCTCTGAGACTACTCCAGTGTTCCATGATTTATTAATGATCCAGCTAAGCAGCTCTTGAAAGCTTTCTTAGAAACTGCTGCTTAACATCCGTCTCAGTTATTACAACTGAAAGCATTGCAATAGCTACTCTTCACTTCATACACAACAAAACCATAATGTACTCTAATAATTGTTAGATCTACCTTTTTCTCAGAAATTTCTCAATAGTATCATTAAAAGGTCTTTCGTTTCTTGTATGCTTTCCAGAAAGAAATATAAAACCTTACATTCCCAGATGCCAATATCATCTTTGAAATTTTACTTCCTTTGTAAATTTACATAAGTTTTACCTTCTAATTTATGTTAATGACCACCTTTTAGTTTCAGGTGTAACATGTCTCTTCTACGTTTTAGGAATTATTTCACTTCTCTCTGGCAGTTTATGTTCTTAAACTTGTGTAACATTCTCCTCAATTGTGGGGTTTATGAATTTTATGGAAGATCCATCAGCAGTTGCCAGTTACAATTCATATATGTATGGTTTATATTTTTCTCTAAGATGATTTGGCTCATCATTGCTTCCAGGCTTGTGAGACTAGGCCTTTTAAATTAAAAATATACAAATACTTATGCCTTAATTCTTAATCTTTATATTATATTATTATTATACTATACTAATACTACACTATATTATAATACTACACTATATTATAATAATTATAATCAAGTCATGCCAACTTGTAAATAAGTTACTGCTAATGTTTATCCTTTCCACCAGTTTCTTTTGCATGACAACAAGTTTAATATTCAATTTTCCCATACTGGATACAGCATTTCTTGAAAGACAAATTGTTATATCTTTTCCAGTACATAGGTATGTGTGTCTATTTCTAGAAATGGGATATTTTAACATTATTAGCAAGAAACCTCTAGCTTACATCAGTCAGACTGAGTTCACAGTCAGAACTCACACACAACTTTTCTCCTCAGAACATTTTAAACAGATTCTGAAGCAACTAGTCATTCTGTCTTTAGTATGATATGGTGGTGGCTGGCAGAGAATAAATGAATAGCTTATGCTTCACATTATCTATTGAAGTATTAACTCATTGAAGAACTTTTCTACCCAAGCTGCCAGTCCTGCTAAAATTAAAAAAAACCCAAGCCTTTTTTTACTTTGAATGTCATTCCCTCTCCTCTCTTGAGGAGAGAGCTGTTTTCTTTAAAATTTTAAAAAAAAGAAAAGTGAAAAGTGAAAAATAATATGAAATGAGCTCTAATGGTAGTTGTACTTACTGGACACTCTGAAGAAATGGAAGAAATAGATTAAACTACAAAGTAGAATTTTTTTCTACTGTTCCTCCCTAAACTCGAAATATTTGTAATTGTATATAAATTTCAACAGCATCTGTGTCTACATTATTCTTAATAATGGAAGTAGGAGAAAAATTACTTGTTAGCTACACTTAGTTTTTCCATAGAAAGATACCTTTCCCAATAGAAGTAAACAAATATTTGTAACTTTTATGTTACTCATATGTTTAAAATACAGTATTTTAATAGTTAATTCAATCAATAGGGTTGAAACCACACAAAATACTTAGTCATGGATAAAGAATTTCAAGAAAAGCAATCATTGACAGTCATAATTGTTTACTCTAGTCCATTAGTGTTGGCTAAAGTGAGACTGACCACTTTGTGTTTGAGAAATGAATATTCCTCTCCAAAAGATAACTTGAAATGCAGGCTAATTACTTCCATCAGCAACTGGTTGCTGCCTGAGATGGTAAAGCTGGGACTACAGCCCTCACTGGAACCCACGTAAGGAAATATTACCATTTATAAATATGTATCTGATTGTGGACTACAGCTAGGCAAATTGTGAAGAAACATACATTAATAACCATGCACATGTAAGAATCAAATTGTATTAATCCATATTCATGCAAGGTAAATAATAAAGTTATTTTTTAAATATAAATTACTGAATAGATTACCTCACTACTGTTGACATAACATACACAGCTATCCACACCTGTGAAGAGGTCCTCTAAAGTAAGCAAACAGCTGCTATCATAGCTGTGTGGCTCCTTTTCCTTGACTTCAAAGAAATGGGCAAAAAACCAACTCAAAAGAGGTTGGGCCAGCACTTTCCTCAGAACCACCAAACTCGTGGTTGCCTCAGAGGAGTACAATATGACGTAACTAAGAGCATATTAAATCTTGCTCAAACTTATAAAAGATCAGTCACACAGCTATCCTAAACTAGCACAAACATAAGCCTTCTTTGCACTTATTTTTCTATTTAGCCAAAGCTGAGGATGTGTTTTTAAGCATATCTTGTCTGCAAGAAAAAGGTATATATTTAAAAATGTTAAGTATAGTGATAGCAATTCCTCAAAATATGAAATTATTTAGAACTCAGAACAGCATTGTTGTATGTCTGTTCATAGATAGAGGGGGGAGATATAGCACAAAAGGAAAATGATGGCCAATCTGAAGATAGGAAGATATTATTTTGAAAGAAATAAATGATGCACTAAGTTCAGCTGTCATTGCACAAACAACATGAACAAACTATAAGATGAGATATTACAAATGCTTCCAATAATGCTTTGACTAACAACTGTGAAATCACTAAGAAATATATATATGCTTACAGCAACGGTGGTGTTCTTACATGATGGATTGACTAGAAGAAAAGAGTATATGATAGTTACACTTCCATTTGGATGGCTGTCTTTCATTTTCTGAAAATCTTTGTTCAGTGGGAAGGGGAACGCAATCAGAAAGGGGCGCTCCATGAGCTGTATCCTGCTCGGCTTATTCTTATGAGGAGTTAGAGCACCATTATAACCACAGACTTGATCTGGAGTCCATAAGAGTAAGCAAGTGGAATTTACCCAAAAAAATACAAATTGCAAAGCAGTGTAACAACCTTCACTAAAACTGCAGTGCAGTGTTAACTTATTGTTATTCTTTGACAGTATCCAGTTTCAAACAGTGGAGAAGCAACTTTCCAGCACAAAGTATCATTGATCGGAAAAGCCTTTCAGATGAGATGCAAAACAGAGATACTGATTATCTGTAGCTATTACCATTCCAGTGGCAGTTTTTGTATATAGGGTTGTTATCACTACAGTCCTTAACACATTTTAGTTTGGGTAGTCACATACTGACTAAATCCCATCCCTTTATTTTCAGTTGCACGTAGAGCTTTTGAACTTCTGGCTCTGAACCATCATGAAATACTTGATGAATGTTTTTATACAGCTGTTGCTTTTCTTCTCAGAAGTTGCTGTAGTGTAGTGGTGGGCAAAGTGATTTACTGCAAAGTATCTTTTGGGGTAAAAGGCCATATAGAGTGGGTGGATAGAAATTTGCTTTCTCTTGCCTGCACCACCTGGGATGCCAAAGTATCTGCTGTCAGATAAACATCAAATTAATTGCTCCTGATACTCTCTGACTATGTTATGCTAGACAGCTTGGAAGGTACTAAAGTGTGTATATATATTTATATACATATATAACTGTGGTTGTTGAAATGAGATTTTTGAAGCACAAGATGTGTATATTACTGCTTAGAGCGGTCCTTTTTGTTAGCAAGTGTTTATCACTTTCTCTGACTACCACCAATTTTAAGTGATTAGTTCATCTCTGTTCTGTATAACACATTCTACAAGACAACGAATGGAAATCAAAATATATCAACTATATTGAAACACTTTGATAGGTCTTGAGTGTTTTTCAGAATTATTATTCTATGGAAGGTGTATTCTGGTTTCAAATTTTTTTTTTACAAAATATTGTAATTTCCCATTGTCATGGTTTAACTCTGGCAGCACCTAAACACCACGCAGCCGCTTGCTCACCCCCCACCTCCGGTGGGATGGGGGAGAGAATTAGGAGGGCACAAGTAGGAAAACTCTTGGGTTGAGATAAAAACAGTTTAATAATTGAAATAAAACAAAGTAAAACAGTAATAATAACAGTGATAACAACAACAACAGAATATACAAAACAGGTGATGTAAAATGCAACTGCTTACCACTCGCTGAACCGACGTGTTGCTGAACTGACACATGCCCGAAACGCGTGAGCCTGTCCCGGAACCCAGAGCCCCACACACACACTTAGTTTTTATACTGAGCATGACATCACATGGTATGGAATACCCCATTGACCAGCTGGGTCAACCACCCCGGCTATGCACCCCCCGCCAGCTTCCCATGCACCTGGCAGGGCATGGGAGGCCAAAAAGTGCCCAGTGCAAGCACCACCCAGCAATACCCAAAACATCAATGGGCCATCAACGCTCCTCTCATACCAAACCCAAAACACAGCACACTCCCCCAGCTACTGGGAAGAAAGTTAACTCTGTCCCAGCCAGAACCAGGACACCCATGAAAAAAAAAATCCATTATTCGCCAACTCTATTTATGACCGTCTTGTAAGATAGTGATGCATGCAGGCAGCAAAATAGCTCTAAAAACATGGAGAATCCAACAGCTGAAAATCAACACCTGAACTGTCTCTGGAAACCTGCAGGAATTACATTCACATTCCAAAGCACTAGTGCTGAGTACTTACAGTAGCACATCTCTACTAACAAGCAAGCTGTTGCCTCCCTGAGTCTCTACATTAGCCAAGACCACAAAGACAGTCTTTCGAAATCTGCATGACAGCAAAAGGATAGCAACCTATACATGAGACATGAATAGCAAAAAGCCATTCTGGTTGCTAAGGCTATTTAATTGTGTGAAAACAACAGGGAGTCTGACAGTCTGGGAATCCAAAAGACATGTAACAAGCATGTATCATCAGTTAGAGAAGCAAAAATACTAATTACTGCATCTTCAGTTCCTTTATTCATTTTAGTCTTGTCTCCTTCCACTACAGAACTCTCCTTGACGATCTAGTCACAGTTTTATCCTGGAAGGTACCCAAAAGGACATTTGATACTTACCCATCACCTCAGGAACTTCTAACCTGTGCTTCAAGTCACGCTCAAACAAAACTTGGCCCTGACTTTAGGGAAAAAAGGATTATGGACATTTTTCCTTAGTTACTCTCAAGCCTAAACATTCATAGAGGCAATGAAATTTCCTTTAAATAAGCCAAAATTTGACCTGAAGATATCCAAACATTTTTTCACACAGAGCAGAAAATCCTTAATGAATAGAATACACATGAATTCCAAGGAAAAGATTCTTTCTTCTGCCTTGAATAACATGTCCTTCAGAAGGAGGGAATATCTATCAGTGTTGCAATACTGACACTATTTCCCTTATCCCACTGGACTTACAACTGTCACATTTGTTACATGTCATGTTAGATCTACTGAATATAAGATACAAGCATCTTACACAAGCAGTTCATCTTACTTGCCAGACACAAGGATCATTGTTCTTTTTGTTGTTTTGTGTTTGTTTGGTTGGTTGATTTTAAAAAATACCATAAAATTCCAGTATCTTCTGTTTATTTTGCCTACAGGCATTTACAATCTTTGTTTTTATTGTTTTTTCTTACTTTATAGATAACATATATTTTAGACTTCACAACTGATCACCTTTTCACTTGGAAAGGGATACCATTGCTTATGTCTTTTATAACAGAAATTTGAAGTAAAACAGATAAAACAGGTACCAGCCACACATGAGAATATTGCAAGGTTTACTTTTCCCACTCATTTGGCTTTCATTATCATGAATGCTTATACTTGCAACACAGAGAAGTCCACTAAGAAGGTGTGGCTCTATATTATTGAAATGATGTTAGAAATCCAGAAATAAAAAGTAGTTTAATTTAGATGAACAAATTGCCTTAAGTGCCAAACACATCCTACTGACAATTTTACTGGCCTGTGGCATGAAAGACATTAATTTATCACCACAACAGACTGGAAGAAAACCCATGGTGTTAACTGGCTTCTGGGATGAGAATCAATAACTCATTAGTCTTAACCATATCAGTCTGCTAACACTACTTTGTGTACGATGAAATAACAACACGTAACATTACAGGGAATACAACATGCCACACAGAGAATGCTTTCCCCCACTATTAACTCCACCCAATACACACTGCTACTTGCACTGTTGTGCGTAGGGAGTAAGACTAGCATTGTGAATGAGAAGGAAATGCACACCATATAGCGCGTTTATTGCTTCAGCTCCTGTCTCTAACTGGCTTTTACTCACATGACCCTAAAAACAATCAGAATTTTGTCTAAGCACCAGCTATGATGGGAATTATACTATGCTGATGTTACTGAGCCAGGGATTTCACAGACATTTACAAGGTAAGATTTAAGGAGGAGAAAATAAAAATGTTGGAAAAAATTATTCCCTTCTTTATTCTCATTARATATTTGTAATGGGCTCTTCAGTGGCTTAAGACTACCTTAACTGCATAGTGAGTTCACTCTTACTTCTGCAAAATACTAGAGATTATTTTATACTAATAGTTTGGAATGGTGTCCAGTTCATCTTATCTAGATACTGATTTTGGGCACTTATCACTGAAATTTTAGACTCCTAGTCCGGAGAAGGGGGTTAAAGAGAATTGCAAACTTATCTATGATGTCTTGTTCAGTCAATGAACTGAGATGAAAGTACTGGAAAATTCATGAAAGGTGATCCAAACCACTCAGTCCACACAACTTTACCCTGCGGATTGTACAAGACAGTCCAGGGTACTAGAATTAACCCTTCCCACTAAGGCTGCAGGGAGCCACTGGGAAATGGCCAGTGCTAGTTGACTGGGGGATACACGCCACTGTGCTCAATGGCCTTCTGCACCTCTTCTAGGTGGCTAAGAGGATGAACAAGTGAAAATAATGGTAATAGCTATCTCTTGCATCGCAGCTGAAAAATCAGAAGGCTTTGTCAGGAAGTGGGATATCTCAGTGGTGAGCCCTGTCCAAGGCTACTGACCCCGTAGCTCTCACACTACAGGGAATTGCCCAAGTTTGGGCTCATACCTGCCCATACTTGACTGTAGGTATTCCGACTGAACACATTGCCATCATCTTTAGCGAGCTGTGTGGTCAAAAAGGCAAAGATTTGGGATTCTGAAAAGGGAGACAGGAGAAGGCTTTGCTTAGCCATAGTGTTGACAGTACTTGGCTAAGAGAATGCAGAACTGGGCATCCAGAGCTGGCTCTCTGGAAAACGTACATTAGCTTATGCACTGGCTAAAACTGAAAAATAAGCTAAGGAAACAGGAACCAAAATCCCTTCTGTTAGTGTCCTAGGATAGAATCAATATTTTCTTGATTTGTCTCTTGCTGAACCTTCAAAACTTTCATTCTGTGCATTTCACAGTTTCCAGAAGCTGAAAGGGAAAATCTAATCTATGGCCTGCTTCTTTGGGGCACTGCATAAGGGCAATGTGAGTTTAATCTCTTTCAGGCTAGGTAACAATATGAACCAAGATCTTTTGCTTTGTACTCTCTCTTAGACCTATATTTCTACAAGTGTTTGTTGTTTTAAAAACAGTAAGTTATTCATCTGAATTACAGTCTCAGTTTGTGGGAAACTACCATACAAGGATTTTCCTTTTCTGTCATACAATTATCTGTCAGAATTGCCTTTTGTGAAATTTAGTATGATTGTCTTTGTATTTAGCGCACTAGTTGAGCATCATCTTGATGTCAGATCTCATTGATGTGCCTTATAATAAATTTTGTATAAAACAGTATCCAGAGAGAAATATTCTATTAGTGAGTCTATCAGAAAGCATTTCTGTTTGGTTTTCTAGAGAACATACCAGTTAACATTGATAACATGCTGTATAAAGTAGTTATTATAATTGTATGTTATCAAATAATAGTAAATAATAACTAACAGGAAAATCAAAGACAGATATCTAAAGTAAAAACAAGACATATGGCATTTTATGTTAACATAAAATTATATTGAACATGAAAGGCAAAGCCACTCACAGCTAAACCAAAAATAAGCTCCTATAACTTTGTCCACACCAATAGTTCACTGTATGAAGATTCATTGCTTTCACTGTATCTCTGCATGAGCAACAGGATTAATATGTGGCCTCTCCTCTGACAAAAAAAAACTTTTTGGCACATTTCCATTAATACATGTGTGCAAGAAGACCTCATCTGAAAAGCCTTCTGGCTTCTTGTTTTTCATAAGGAAGAAATTTTTTATGATGAGGGTGGTGAAACACAAGAACAGGTTGCCCGGGGAGGTGGTAGATGCCCCCTCCCTGGAAACGTTCAAGGCCAGGTTGGACAAGGCTCTGAGCAACCTGATCTAGTTGAAGATGTCCCTGCCCATGGCAGGGGGGTTGGACTAGATGAACTTCAAAGGTCCCTTCCAACCCAAACCATTCTATGATTCTATGATTCTACAAAAAGTATTAAAGTAAGGCTAAATATCTACAAACACTGACAAATTAGATATTACAGTGAAATGTATCTTTCCACTTACTTGTAAATAATAGGCAAGAAGAGAGGGGAATACACAGATAGACATTTGTGAGCAAAAGAGTGAGAGAGAGTGCCTAGCATATCATTTGTAACACACTTTCTAACTAGGCAAATCTAGAACCCAGGTTACTTATTTTTCAGTTCAGTTTTCTTCTCTATATTTTTAACATCAATCAACAGCTTTCTTTTCTTGTTTTTACATAGGATAGTAAGAACTACATACACAATTTTGAAAAGAAAGTCAGAAGAAGATTAATGGGGGAAGCTTGCAACAGACTAACAGACTGCATGCCTGCACTGCATAATGGGATGCCCTGCTGAAACCGTGAGCTAGCAATGATGGAGCTAATGCTAAAACAAAAGGTTGTGGGGCAAATCAGTTCAAATCAGCTCATCCAAATTAATCAGCCCAGAAAAACTGTCTGCACTGCACCAATGCAGTCACATGGCTTTTGAGACTTCAGGTAGTATCACTGCGTATAGCACTGTGTTCTGCCAAGGGGTGTAGCAGCTCAGGTTGGTAATAGCTTAGCGGTCTTCCGCACCATTCAGGGAAGTAAACTTGCCTTCATTCACAAGCTTGCTTAGTTCTGCACTTCTTTAACATGTTGCCTGAAATAGCTTTGAGAAAAAATGTAAACAGATGTAAAGAATGCTCTGAGGAGATATTTTAAGTAATCTAAATAGAATAACAGATAGAGTAAACCCTTTGTAATTTAACTGAAAGAAAATTAGTTTCAATTGTGAAACATGGTTAGACTATGGCTACAAGGTTCCTGTGGCTCATAAGAGAAAGACCATAACTGGCTATTGATTTTTTTCCTTACACAAGATATTATTGAGATATTTTTATTTACATGTGAGAATCTTTAATGACAAAAGGAGAAGAGAATAAAAGCTCATGTTTCCTTATAAGATTATATATTTTTCTAGCTTAAAGAAAACACAGAATATATCAATACATAAAAACATTCAGGAAAAAATATTTGGAATGAGTCAAGTAAACAATTTAACATATATTTTGAAAATATTTCAGTGCAAATTTTTACTTTTTCAAATTTCTTGTTGCAACAGGAAAAAATATTTGATGAAATGGTAAAATTATTTCATTCCTCCCTCAGTCAGACTGTGGTTTTGGACTATAATTTTATACGCTTATTTATTTTTCCTTCCCTTCCTATCTTAAGCAACAAAATAATTGCTGGAATGCGTCATAGTTATCAACGTACAAAAATCTTGTCCACTACATCTGAATTTCCAACATACTATAACCACTAAGGATTTTGTCATTTACTGTAAAATAATCAGTGCCTCCCAGTTACTAACACCTGATTATTATTCATCTGCTTTGTGTTTTTTTCCACTGTATTGCTGGAATTTCTTTGTTCAATGCAACAGTATCTCCAGTACAAAAATCCGTCTGAAGCTATTACCATTGTAATTAACCTGCACTACTGCCACCACTGGGAGAGAATACTGAATACCTCTTCAGTGAAAAACAGAGTAAAGATATTTTTCCTACAAAACACAGAACTAAAAGGTATGAATGCCTCAGAGAATACTTGGAGAGTCAGAGCGGGGAAAAAAAAGGACTAATTCAAACTCTTGGCTTATCCTGTAAGCATTATTCCTTGGAACAGATACAACAATCAAGACCTTGCTTTTTCACCGAGAAGCCTTCAAAAATCATGAGAACAGATGAAGAAACTTGCCCAGCATAAAAGAGTCCGTTAACCTGCTTTTCTGCCAAGTCAAGATAAAGTATAACAACCTGAGTGAAATTTTAATCAGAGCTTGCTCTTGTTGCCTGACCTTTACACAGAAACTTGAAATTGCTGAAGGATCTTTAGCGTTTTAGTGTTCTATTCCATGCAACTCCTTTGCCATGGTGAGAATCAGGACCATCTTCAAGCTAGCCATTCCTTTAACATTGAAGACGGTGTTATTGCCAGATATGTGGTACACTGTATGCAATGTGTTGTACATTGCACGACAAATGGCCTATGAAATACTAATATCTTGACCATACAAACAATTTAGTATACTTACTAGTAGGTATGACATAACAAATAATCTAGACATGACTAGTGAAGGCCTACAGAGGGTGGGTTGGAGGTGGGGTTTTATACCAGACTCTCTGCACCTGTATTTTTTCAACATAGAAGCCCTGTAAGAAACCTCCAGGATCCTGTCCCATGTATTGGAAGCAAATACGTAACTTAGTCCCAGTTGTTTCAGCTCTGTTTTACGCTGAACTCTGTTTTCCTCCTTTGGAACTCCTCCTGGAGTGAAGCACAGCATGGGTGGAGTCAAGGCACCTTGCTGTGGCTCCTGCATTGCCAATTTGGACTGCATTCACAACCTGGGCTCAAGATTCTCCCTGGGTGTATTTATTACCCAAAGTTAAGGATTCAACAATGGCACCAATCAAGAGCTAGCTGTATGACTCTGCTGCACTCCATCAGTTATAGTGACTGGGGTACTTAACCATGGTGGCAACAGTAAGCCTACACAACCTGAGGCAGACCCTTGGCATTGAGCTTTGACTCTTACTGGAAATCTGAACCTCATGGTTCTGATGATGAGGACAGCCTGCCTTTTGAAAGCAGCATTCAAGAAGAATTCAGAATAGGAAGGGAAATCCTCTTCAGATTTAAAGTCTCAGAACCTGTACAATACTGTTTCCCACCCATTTTGTTCTCCTATCTCACTTCCTGTCAATAATGACCAGACATTGCTGACATGGTAATTTTGAAAAAATATTTTATCTATTTTTGCTGTGCATATAGAAGTTTACCTACCAGAAATGAAGAGGAGAGTCCCTTAATGGACAAAAAATACCAGGGATAGGGAAGGACAAGAAAGCTGCAAATATAATCAAGCTTTTACATGTATGTCACAGGGTAAAGCCTGCACAAATGTATCACTCAGAAAAAATGAGACTTTGATTATATCTGCTCTGTTCTTGCTCATTAGGTGATTCTGGTATGTGCTGGGAACCCAAACAAAGCACAGACAATTATTATGGGGAAGGCATACCTGAAGGGATGGACTACATCTGTTGTGCTCTTAATGAATTAGGTATGCACTGGAGAGAAACTTCCGATGAAGAGTTTTAGATCCCTTTGGGATGGGAGGACAGAAGATGGTAGTGATACAGGTACCACTGGTTTTAAATAAGGAGAAAGTCAAAGAGGCTGTCAGCAAGGACTCAAACACTTTGACTAGTTGAAGCACACGTCCTGTTCCCCCGAGTCCATGGTGCCGGTCACAGCTGGACAGGACGCCTTGGCTGGTGTAAGTCTCTCCTCTACAGAGCACATATGTGTGTGGTAGAATAGAGACCTTAGAATAGGAATTGCTACCCACCCACTATACCCATCCCACTTATTAAATAAATGCTGGATTTCATGTCACTGAGCGGTGTGGTTCTTCTGGCTACCTCACGTGAAATTCCCCCAAGACAACATGAGCTACTGAACACCTTGATAGCTCAGTATCAAGTGAAAACTTAAAGTAAATGGAGTAAGCTATCTCTGAATGCTGTACAACCCACTCATCACTGCTGACTGAAATACTCTTGCACACTCAGTTCTATGTACTATTATTTACTAAGAAAAGGGAAGTGTTTTGAAGCTTTGCAGAGATACAGTTTTACATAAAATTTTGACTTGTCAAAAACACGTAAAAGTTCTTTTTCAAGTTCTTTTTGCTCAGAAGTGACTTGTCTATTTTGTCTAATTAGCCTCCAATGCACAGCACTGTCTTTGATAGTATAAGAAAAACTATTATTTCCAACTATGTGCTTTGGTTTCCAGCTCGCCACTCCTATCTATTTTCTGTACCCTTTCATTACCCTTTTACCCTTTTTTCCTCTGGATAATCAGAAATTATGTTCTCCATCCCATCTTCTTCCTTTAGGCAAAGTATTCAATGTCACTGCAACACTGTGAAGCATCCAACATACAGCAGTACTCTGGTAACTTCTCCAGGCGTGTATTTTAAAGGACTACAAGTAAAGTTGTGTCTTAGATGACTTGAATTCCTGCTCACGATCATAGCAGTGGACTCTTACGTTGCATCTATGATCCACAAAGGATCTGAGGCTCTTCAAGGACATCTCCCATTGTCATGCAAAAGAACAATAGACAACTTCCATTAGGTCAGATACAGCTTTTCAGACAGATTATTATCTGCCCAAAACCATTCTGAAAGTTCCACTGAATTCCGAAAATTTGCTTTGAAATACTGGTGCTCAGAGAATATCCTGAAAATTTGAACTTCCCACAAATCCTTATCTTTACTACTATATTTTGACAGAAAATACCAGTATGATTTTTAAGAAAGTTGCAGCTACAACTTATGTCAGATGAATTCCTCAGGCCTTTGACTGTATTACTAGAAGCCATTTCTGTTTGTCAAACCAAAATTGTTCAATATTATATTTGATTTTATAACAATTTGATAATAAAATAATTTGTCTTCCTTATGTCAGAGTTTATTGTGAATGTTTATCCATTTAGAAGGAACATTTTGTGGATCTCCAATTGGTCTTAACATCTATCTATATAAATAGCCTTGTTTCAAGTATGTAGTATTTTTAATGTATTATTTTAACCTTTTATTTAATTTAGAGATAGAAACATAATGTAAAGATTATTATTTAAATTAAGAACTGTGTAATGATAGAGGAGATCTGGTCTATCTTATTACTAAACTTTATTCAGAAAATGGCACATGAAAACTACTGAGTTTGTGCAATGAAGATGAAGGTAGAACTTTCAATTTCATTTAATCAGATTTTCTAAAGGTCAAAAATCATTTGCTTACAGTAATTAATACACACACACCTGGAAATAATAACRTCTGGTTTCTTCAGCTCTTTAATTTGTACTTATTTCCAGCAAATAAGCCCTTGCAGTGCATAAATAAGTTCAAGATGCTAAACACGGTATACATGCAAGAGATCCATCTTAAATTTTAGCAACAGTGCCAATTTTTGTCAAAAGCCTTATAGCAACAGGGAGAGACGCATAGACGTATCCAGGGACTCTAATTCATTACCTAGTTTGTTCTCTGTAACTAATCAGAGTTACTACCTCTGTTACTATCACGTATCATGACTCCTCCCTGTAAAGACCCTCCAATGGTAATGATCCAAATATCATGAGTTTTACAGATCACAGACACGCATATGTGCATCCACATATTAATGAGTGTTTGTGTAATATTTATTTGCAGTCTGTTGTGGGTTGACCCTGGCCAGCAGCCAATGCTGGCTGCTTGCTCACTCCCCACACGTCCCCCCAGCAAGAAAGGAGAGACAACAAGAAGAGCAGAAGTGAGAAAACTTGTGGGTCAAGATAAAGACAGTGTAATAGGGGAAGGAAAGAGGAAAACAACAGGCAATGCAAAGGAAATTACTCACCACCTCCCACAAGCTGACCAATGCCCAGCCAGTCTCTCAGCAACAGCCACCTTGGAAGCCAAAAAATCCCCTTCTTCTTCCTCTGTCCCAGGTTTTAACGGTGAGCATGACTTTATATGGCACAGAATACCCCTTTGGGTCAGCTGTCCGAGTTATGTCCCTTCCCAGGTCCTTGCCAACCCCCAGCCTACTTGCTGGGGCAGGGCAGGGCATGAGGACAGTGTAGAAAAAAGATAAAACCTTGATGATGTGGAAGCACTGCTCAGCAATAGCCAAAATATCAGTGTGTTACCAACACTGTTTTAGTCACAAATCCAAAGCACAGCACCATATGGGCTGCTATGAAGAAAGTCAACTCCATCCCAGCCAGACCCAGTAACCACTTACATTAGTAGTCCCTTCTGCACTACTAGTCCTAAAGCATAGTACCAAGTGAAGAGTTCACATGGTGTAGAGGATATTTAGAAAGCAGGCTAACTAGAAACAAAGAGAAAATTGCCTGTTAAGTACCCAGGCAGTCTGGACTCTTGGTAAAGCCCTAACAGAAAATAACATCCTCATTGATTGGTGTGAATGGGTCAAAAATCAAAAGTAAATACAGCCAACAAACGTACGTTGCTGTAGCCAGAGGCATGTAAATTTGTATCCAACCCCAGTGCTAAAGATATACTAAAGCTATGTTTTACAAAGTCTTTCTAATGCAATAAAGCCCCTTCTCTCCATGAAATTTTTTGCCACAGAGAAATAGGAACCCTGTAACATTACACCTGTAACTCTTTCTGCTCGTTCTGTAGGGTGTGCCACAAGACTGGGAGCTGCATTCTCCCCAGGTAGCTTCAGCAGTAATTAAGGAATATTGCAAAATTCTGTCAGATCTGAAATGCCTGAATAAATGGTTCTGGGATCAATATTGTGTATAGCAGAGGGCAGGCACCTTGCTGAATATTCAAATATTTTATAAAAACACACCAAAAAATGAAAAAGATTACAGGGACAGCACTCATTATTTACAATAATGAGTACAGCCCTGGGAATCTAGATTTCTGGCTGCTACCCACTAATTCAGATGTCCTATTGCACTACTGGTTACAGCCAGACTGTCCTTCTATCAGTAGGTTAATTGAGAGACACAGCACATAACGTGAATAATAATCATCTAGGAAACATTATGATTAGTCATTTACCTGGGTAAAAAGGTTTTAATTGCAGTTTAGAGCTGAGAAATGCATGATCGTTAGAGAAAAACTCAAAATATAAAGAAATGTCTACCTCTCTTTCTTTCTTTAACAGAAACTTATGAAAATATACCTGCTTCCAGAACATACAAATACATATTCTGAATGGTACCTAGAGAAAATATAATTTGGCTCTTCACATAAAGTTGTCAAGCTTTCACAGAGACAATCCATGTGATACGAACATCAACAACAACAAAGGACCACTATAAAACTGGTTTGTTACAGTAATACATCAAGTACTATCAACAGCAAAATGAGATCAGACAGTGTAATGAATAAATATATTTGTATTTAAAATATGTTTACTGTGATGTCATTATTAATAACTAACCAGGTAACTGATTAGGCTCTGATCATAAAAGAAGAGCTATTCAGTGAGACTACTTTGTCTTTTCACAGGCTTCTCTGAAGCTGCAGCACAGGGTAGGTGTTGGTATTAATCCACATAATGCTCCTAAAAATATTAACAATTTACCTAGTTATGCAAGAACCTTGGGATGTTCAGCCAAACCTGCCCCTGACTGTATTTGTTCTATGCTTGAAAAGGTAGGTCTGACCTCTGAAACTTCTGTGTTTCAGTTCACCAACAATAACAAGCAGGAAATTTTTCAACTGTAGGAGTATAATGAGGATGACTTCACCCTGGTCCTGCAACACTACCAGGATGACTTCATAAATATGATAAGTATGTTGATAAAACCTTATGTGGCTCTACAGTTAGCAAAGATATTTAGCATATATATATATATACACACTACTGTAGTAATCTAAAAATATTATTTTCCCTTCAAGGGTTCAATTTTTAAAAATAACAGAATCCTACATATTTCTAAAACACATACATTGCAACACTCTACAATTACTACGCAGCAGTTAAAAATTCACAGCCAGTGGAAATAGATACATAAAAAAATAGAAAATCACTAGAATCAGAATCAACACATGGACAGATTAATCATTCCAATTCTACTACTAAAATTATTCTCATATTTTATCTAAAAATGTGCTATAATTTCAGATATCTCAGACTATTTTTCTTTCATGATACTTACCATACTTTTAACATACAAGATGTAATGCCAGCTGTGCATTCGGTATAAAATGCAACCTTTATGTTTTGTGATTTTAAAGACGTAATATGGTATTTTCTCCTGTGAGTTTGTTCACAGAAAAATATTTTTTTAATTTCTACTGGTTTTAAGTAAAGATTTATTTTTCTTGRTGATGGAAAAAACCTGGTAGGGAACCAGCTCACATTAATAAAGAGATAGGATTACCTGACCATATTTGTTTTTTTTTTTTAAATCCTCAGCAGTTTCAATTTTGGGAATACCTGTCAGAGCACAGGGAACAAAATTTATGATCTATGCCTTTCTCAACAACACAAATAAAATAAAATATGAAAACGTAACATAATACATTCAAAGTAATGCACTTCCTAGTGCCAAAATGACTTTCCAAATATGAATGCAGACCTATGAAGCTGAAGATATAAAACCATCCTAACAGGGAGTAGAAGAGAGGTCACACAGGATGCAGTGACATTTTAGAAAAGCAAAACCTTTTCTCTTTTCTAGGCAGTAGGTCTAGCACCGCAGATTTTGGTTGACAGAACATCACCAGTGTCCAGTTAGAACAGCTTAGGAACACTACAATTCTGTTTGCTGAATGTGTCTTTCAAAGTGAATGGGGTTTTTTTTGAGATTTTATGCAAAACATTTTGGCAAATCCAAGAACAAGATATGAGAACAGACATCCTTCATCCATGTTAAAAGTTTTGATCTTATCAGCTAAGAGGAAATTATGTTTTGGTTTTGAAGAACACAGCTGAACTTTGGTAGGGAATGGCAGCTGCAGCAGAAGTGTGTCTTCTAGTGCCAAGAACGTCTAAAATTTCACCGAAAAAGCTTAGTGTGTGCGTATGCTGATTACAGAACTGCTAGACTCCTGCAACTAATTTTTTTGGAGATCCAATTCATACTGGATTTGATACTGGGCAGCCACAAGCTAGGCAGTTCTGTCATCACCATTACAATGACCTGCAACTGCAGGACATAAGAAACACCAATGATGAAACTTAGAGCAAGGTGTCTGAGTCTCCCCTGTTCCTACCACTTCATCTGTTGGTGGAAAATTATATATTTACAGCAACTGCAACAAGAACAAGACCACATTGGAAATATTATCCCTGTTTCTGTTAAAGCATGTTAGATATTCCATCAGGGGATTTCATTGTAACTAGCAGTAAAACATAATATATGGGGAATGGACCACTGTTGTAGGTTATGAATAAATAAATAGCATATAAATGTATAAAGCGAGGTTGTATACTTTAACATATTTATAAGGTAAAATAGGAAATTGAGACCTCCTGTATTCCAGACAAGCTGTTCAAAATCCTTTTTGCCAGAGGTTTTCCTTTTCTTGCCTCAGGGCAAAAAGTGATTGCTCTTTGAGGTCAGAAACCTATTCCACTAAGGAAAAGTATTGTATATCTAATAGCTTTATTTCAGATACGTTTCACATATTTGAGCATTTTGTCCACTGATGCAGGAATGATACTATACATTAGATGAACCATTACACCATTACAACACTGTAGTTTACATGTTCCTGACTATTGTGCATGATCTTGTCAAAATACAAGAATTTCTTCAGCCATGGCTATTGTGATTGACCTTTGACCAATAAAAGTCATATTTGAAATGCTATTCAGGCCTGAAATATCTACCAGATAGTTCTGGTATCTCATTTGTGTTTAAAAAACTGAAAGTATTTCTGCTGCTTGGAGAGTTTTGAAAAATGGAAACCTTTTTAATGCACTCATTCTTAACCAACTTCTTCCTTCAGAGTGATTAGCTCTCAGATTCAGACTGGGCAGAAGCTTAATAAAAAGCTGAGTGGGTGCCTATTGGAAAAAAATTTCAAAAGTGGTTACAACAATTAAATGAACTTTCCTTCATTTGCATTACACTCAAGATTCCATGGTGCTGCAGCTGTTCCATAAAACTTTGAAGAGCTTCCCATAAGCAACATCTACTTTCACTCAATTCAAATACCCACTAGACAGTTCAGGAAATCAGAACTGAGTGTAATAAACTTCAGTAAGAGCTGTTGGGCTAATGTCATTTCATAAAGCTTCTGTAATGTAAGACATAACCATCACTTTGAGCAAGATTTATCTCTATTCCCCCCTCCCCCTGCCAAAAAAACCTCCCTTAAATGCATACAAATGAGTGAGGTGCTCATGCATCCATCAGTAAAGTTTCTCAGATGCTGATATAGCAGAAGCACTGCCATATGAATCCATATGAAAGCAGGCAACTTGGCACTTGAGCCCTGGCGAGGTTCACAATGCAGTGATTTTCTTGCATCTCTAGGGCTCAGGCTGCTGGTTGTATTCTGAAAACACTTCCTAAACAAAGCCTTACACAAATTCAGGCAGGAGAACGTGTCATTGTCATTGTCTTCTGCAGAGCAGTTGCACCCTTTTTCTAGAGACATGTTGAAATCTATATTCTGTCTGCTCACTGCTGGCAGGAGGTGATTCTGTGCTTCCAGTCTGTGTCTTCTGCAGCTACTTTATTTCATGTAAATATTTAAATATTTTAGTGGCAAGACATAAAAAAGAGAGATTAATCCAGAGCTTCTCTATCGCATGGAATCTAGAATTCACACTAAAATCCCCCTTCTGCTGAAGACAGATTTGATTACAGCTTTAAAAAAGTATTGCTGTTCATGAGTGGGACTTACAGACATGCCTGAGGTGGTATATAAGTGCTTCTTCAAAGAGAATTTGACTAAGCAAGTCTTCACAAAGTTAGTCCTACAGCTTACTTTCTTATTTTCTAGTAACTCTGGTACAAATATGCAGTAAAATTAAGTAGTCTATACTTACTTGGCTAAAATTTCTCTGATTGTGATCACATAGCTTGCAGCTTTTAGTAACCTGAAGCTTACAAACTGAAACAGTCACATCAATATAGAAATATACATACCGGAAGGATGAACTACCATTGACCTAGCCTGAAAAGCCTGAGATCTAGCCTGCAAAATTTTGCATATATCATTCGTGACATAATCCCAGATAATGAAAACATTTGTTTAAATGGAAGGTATTGAAAAGAAAAACCTTTAGAGAAAATGGACTACATTTCTTGAATATATTGCTAGCTTAAAATAGTTGCTGCAGTTGTATTACTGATGGTACTATGGATAAAGAACAGCATTGCGAGTCAGGATATATGGGCTTTCACTCAAGATTCTGCCAAAAACCTTGTGTATGACCTTATCCTCTCAATATTCCCAGCTTGTAAAGTGGGATAATAATGCTAGGGTTACTGCAATGTTACAACTTCCATTTTATTAATGTTTGTAAGGAACTTCTAAGATTCTTGGATGAAAAAGTGCAAGAGATTTTTTTACAGCTTTAGCTGAACTGTAGCCTCTACTATGCTAGCTAGTAATTCTTGAAGTCACTTGAGAGACAAAAGTGAAAATAGTAACAGTCCCCATGCCTAAATATTACCTCTGCTCCAAACAGAGCATTATCAAAACAGGATTTCTGCATTTTAGAGACATTAGAGAAAAAAGGCCAGTTATATGTCATTCATGCTGCTATTTCAGCCCTCATCTCCTATGTTCAGGAATATGTATATGTATGGAATCACAGATCCACCCAGGATTTCAGGTCAGAGTAACGAATGTCTCCAGAACATTAAATCTAAGTCAGCAGAACTCATTTCTTAATGAAGGATGGTAAGGTAGTGTAGTCAACTTCTATGTTTCTACAATGAAGAACTCTGATGGCAGTCTTTCATCACTGTGCTGAAAACTAAAGATGAAATCCAAACTCCACTAAAGACAGTAAAAGTTACATTATTATTTTCAATAAACAGAGTATCAGCCAAAATTTTGATGTCTCAATGCATAGCTAATAAAAAGATGCATGCCCAGTATTATATACATTCAGCAAGTATAGGTTTCAGCATATTATTTACTTTGGGTTTGGTTTTGTCTATATCCACAACATTCCCTCCAAATAACTGGTGAAACAAGTCCCAGCAATCAGATTTTAAAGCTGCATATACAAATGTTTTGGAGTTTCATATTTGCAATAATACTGTATCAGGAATACCAGTTTGCTCATCTGTCGCATTAGTTGAGATCAGGAAACAAAAGTAAAATGTAACATAAGGAAAAAGAATTGTGCACATTTCTATTAGTTGCAATTAGGCATTAATGGAGAAAATGAATGTGCAATCTGATTAATTTCAAAGCAATTTAAGCAGTTAATACAGTTTAAGCCATCACTGTTTTAGCCTGTTCAAATGTGAATTTGAAAGTACTGGCATATAGTGCACACCCACTTGTTCATTATTACCTATTAGTTTTGTGTTGTAATCATATGTGGAGGTCTATGACATTCTAACTCATGTGCCCCAGAGGAAAAAAAAAAAAACTTTTTTCTCTTTCTGTGAAGCTGAACATCCTTAAGACCAGATCTCAATTTTAAAAAATGTTAATATATTTAAGGCTATAGCTAGCAGCTACCTAAAATGTGAAAGAGATTACTTATTCCTGAAGGTTTTACCTGTGACATTTTATAAATGAAGCATGCTACAATTCCAGAGAAGAGCGGTAATTCTGGGTCACTGTGAAGAATTCAACTTACAGTGTACATTTTTTATCTGCACTTTGAGGAAGTTGTATAGAATATGTTGTGTTTCTGAAATTCATTTCAGAAGGTGGTAAGGCATTAACAAACAGATAAAGAACTAGAACTATTTTTATGGAGACTGAAGTGCTATATAAATGTGCTGTGAATAACAACACCGCTCATTAAGAATTCCTTGTAATAATCAGTATTATATGAATTAAGAAAAGGAAAAATTTAACCAGAAAGATCGATTGAGTAACTCACTTTAAATAAGAGATCAGACAAAGATAATGTTTTTGAAACCTTGCTTGCTTGTGAATTATCAAATGTTGGGACATAATTTAATTTTAACACTTCATTTGCTATCATCCTAATAATAGGTATGTGATTTTGTATCACAGATTGGTGAATGCAGTTATTCACATCATGTGACTATTCACCTTTAGATGAGAACTGGCATGACAGTATTATTCCCTAGGTAAATTATTTGACATAAAATATTCTACTTTTTGAAATTTTTGGTCCTTTCTTTCTTCCTTATCATGTCCAAATAAAAATATGAGCTTTATAAAATGGTTGTAAGAAACTCACTGCTGTGAAAATTTATGACAATTATCTGTAATGCTCTGTCTCACAAATAAATATTTGTTTATCCAAATGCTTATGAATAAGTATTATGAATATTTTTGAGTTTGCATATGATTACTTGTCTAATATAACTCTTCTTGAATGCTGAGAGTTAAATCAAAAAACATAATGGAGAAGTCAACATGGGACAACCAAAGGGTCACAGATAATTATGCTCTGGAGTTCCTGGAAGTTATTACCTGGTGGAAGAAGGAGAAGTGCTTCTTGCTTTGATTCAGATAGTTTAACAACATGCCTTCTCGCCAAATCCAAAACAAAGGATTAAAGAGAATACTGAAGCCTTAAAATACTGATCCAAATATAAAATCAGCTAAATCTGCGGTCAGCGTACCAACACTCAGAGGTGGAGAGAGGGAGCATACTGTAGGCAGACCACTTCACAGCTTCTACAGAGATGTGTTTATCTGTGCTGGGAGGAACCTGCAGATGTTCATAGTTGGAGATTAAGATATAAACAAGAACACTGCCTGTAAAATGTGAAGGAATCCTTCTTCTATATTCAGTGTCAGTATGGTCTCAGTTGCAGTASGGTTTCCAGTTTGGGGTGTAACAATTCAAGAACATTAAGAAACTAATGAAGAAGGTCCAGAAAAGATCAAAGAGAATGCATGGAGGTTTAAGAAAAACAACATGGAAGAAAAGCTGGGAGTTGTTTAATGTGAAAAAATGAAGACCGGGGAGCATACAATTGTGGTCTTAAAACATTAAGAAGCTGTAGCAAAGAAGAAAAGTACAATTTATTCTCCATGTCCAGAGCAGATAGAACAAGAAGCAATGGTCTTCAATTGCAGTAAGAAGGATTTACTTTCAGTATTGGGGAAGACCTTCCAACGGTGCAGGTAGAGAGCAATGGAATAGGATGTGGAGGGAAAGCAACTAGGTTACTAAGGATAGACTGGGTAAGCCTCTATCAAGGTTAGCATAAATGTAATTGATCCTAATTTGAGGTAGGACTGTGGACTAGATGATTGACCTCTTGAGCACCCTTCAGCCATATGTTTCTGTGACACAGGACCAGACAAGGGGAAGTGTGTGTCTACAGTCCTTCATTATCGCAACTCCTTGCTCTACAATTTGACAGGAGGAAAAGAATAAATATAACTTTCTTATTAAAGTGCCTGCTTTGAGTTATCTCAGTGCTCTGTCACAAAAAGTTCTTAGGTGAAGCTTACAGCTGCCAATAGTATATGGGTCTGTTAAATAATTGTGAGTAACAGATGCAAAATTACCAAACACAGATCTAGTCTAAGTGCTTCCGGTCTTGATAGTCCCTCCAGAGTTTGAAACAAGAACACATTTATACCACAGAATAGGAATTATGTAGAGTTTAAAGTAAATATTACTAGGGAAAAAAAAAAGAAGAAATATAAATTATTGTCCCTAATAGTAATCTAAGTCTATGGGTTTGACCAGAAAAAAATTTTCACCCTTGTGTTTTTCTCTATCAGATCTAAGTAAAACTAAAGAACCATATTCAAAGGTTTATCAGGATACTGTCTTAAAAGAAGTGTGGGAGGCCCATTTAAAAAAAAAGAAAACCAAACCAGCATACAGGAAATTGAAAAATATAGAGTCACAAAATAAATTTCTGGAAGCAGCTTAGTTGGGTGGTAGACTGCATGAACTACTATGATTCATGTACCTCCCTATTATTAATTTCTTCTCTTCAATTACCTAGTCTAGCATAGGAAATGAGATTATCAAAAAGAGAATTTTTTGAAAAAAACATCCTTTATGATCCAAGGCAATTTTCAGACAGTAAGAGACTGTGGCTCATTTATTCAGAAAGGTGTGATGCTAGACATTAGAAAAATCTTTAGCAACTGGAAGCAGTGGAGATTAGTGAGAAACAAAACAAAGCTTACTGAACATGTAAAAAGCATAAATTTCAACTTTCCTTTTTTGAACAAGAATAACGAATACAGGAAGAGTTGGAAACTAAATCATGTCATGGACGAGCCTTTAATACTGCAACTGGATAAAATCTGTGGTTTTAAAAGTCTCTTGTGTTGTGAAAAGTGACATTAACAAATAGGAATGCAACTCATGTCACTCTTCTAACTGCAATCAAGCATTTCAGAACAACTAAATTAAACAATGATTCCAGTTTCCAGTGTATCTTAGAAATACAGGAGGTTATCTACTGCATGACAGTGAGGAACCAATGCCAAAAAAAAAAAAAAAAAAAAAAAAAAAAAAAAAAAAAAAAAAAAAAAAAAAAAAAAAAAAAAAAGATTAATTTCACGTTTGGCAAGACTCAAAATGTAACAGAAAGGAAATACCATTATTACCAATCATTTAGGAGTTTTGCAGCACAAAAATTTTAAGTGTGAGAATAAATACAAAAATTCAAAATTGTTGCTCATAAAACAAAACTGCAAATGAATGTTTTCAACTAGGAGTGTTATTTCTGCATTAGACATAACATTTGCATTTAAATATAGATTTCTGGCCTGTGATCTCTATTTAACATTTATGTCTCCAATCTTAAGCTTTGCTAAATGACTCACCAGAGAAGGACTTACCAGAAAAGCTGCAAGCCTTCTCATTTAATGGTAGCAAACCTGCTCTACTAGCTAGTGCCTCATAACATGTCTTCAGCTTACCTCTTAAATTCAGGAAATGAAAAGGACCAGAGAAACTGAATTCAGTACCAATGTGGATGCCTCAAACACAGTAGTATTCACCTGATGTGTATTACAATGATAACCTTTTCAAGGGTTGCTGGTGCTTGTGCACAAAAGAAATAGTAATTATTAGTAATAGAGGTTATAGGATTTTTGTTTTCAAAGTATTTATTTTTAAATATCTGGTTTCCAGCAGATAAGGGCTGAGAAGGAATGGGAAATGCCACAGCTAAAATTAATCAACTTGCAAAAATTTAGTACTGGTAGCTACCTGGAGAAACCAGATAGCCGAGTGCTGCATACGCCAAGTAATTTAACCTCTCATGCAGGAATATTTCAGGTGAAAGATACATTATTTAAATGTTCTTATTAATTTAGAGATCCTGAGAATAAAAAATAATTTGGAATTTTGAATGGTTTTTGAAATTTGGTCAAACTGTTGCTGAACTTGGTAGCAGAGATGCAAAGATTAGCTCATGTTGCTGATATGCGAATTCACACAATTAATGTCTTAGCATTTTTGTACAGAAATGCACAGACTTAGTTGCAACTGCCAAGTGTCACGGAAGTCCACATTTTGGCTTCAAACTTTAGGAGAGAACAAGTTATATAGAATACAATAAACAAAATGTTATCATGGCCAAGAAGGTAACCCCTCCTTGGTACAGAGGTGAGTGGGTCTATCTTAATTTTAACAAAATTGCTCAGCTGCACAGCACAAGGTATCCACAGTTTTCAGCATAGTGGGAGTTCATAGCAGAGCAGCCCAAGACACTCATTTGCAGCAAGGTATTGTTTTATAGTCCTGTGTTATACACTACGAAGAACAAAATGGATCTTTTCTTTCATTCACAACATGCTTGTGAGTCTGCATGAGCAGAACTTTTCCAAGTAGTGGGCCATTTTTATAAAAGCTGACAAACTTGACATGGGACTGTGTCACGCTGGAATCCTCTATTCTAAGAGTTATTATCTCCTGCAGTCAGTAATGAGTCAAATATATATTCAAAGCACATTTATTTATTCTGTCTCTGAGCTAAGAGACCACGATATAATGCATGCTCACCAATGAATTGGTTGATAGACATAGATGAAGGTTGCCACTGTCAGTGCCAGCTGTTCTGAGTTTCTGTAATTCACCAAATATAAATATCTATGTGCAGTATGTAAACTCATACTTACAAATATAAATTTTTTAAATACTATACCATCAACTCCAGTCTGTGGAGAAGTAAGAGGTTGGAGGTTTATGGGATACCCCAAGCGATCAAAAGTCATGGTTCAAGGGCATAATAACCAGTTCTTAATAAGCATAATGAAAAACACCAGTGTCTCCTCCAAGACGTATCTGACTGTCAATAAGCTGAAATGAACCCAGACCATATATATATAACCCGACCTGTATGTAGACAATGGGGTACTTCCACACAGCGGTCCCCATTGGAAATGCAGTTCAGAGCCATCTGTGCTGGCTTTGCATGGAGCCTGTTAGGCCTACCAGCATGTACTAGTGCCAGTGCCTCCCAGTAAAAAAACTATCTGGACCACTGGAGTCATGCTGTCTTGCAGGTAGCAAGCATAGCATTGCTTACAAGTTGCTGCTCTTTGGACAGTGAACTGCCTCTGCACCCACAGCATTTTCTATAACTTAGATAAATTGACTATGGGTAGCTAAAAGTTGACTGTACTTACTCTGGACTGTAATATTTGACCCTGGATACTGTGGGTGACAGTAAACATGGATACTTTCGACCTTAAAAAGCTTTAAAGATTGAAGAAGATTTCAACTTCCCTGCCTGCTTGGGAAGTTCTATAAATTTTATAGTTCTGGTAAAAGGTACTGAATTATAAAGGAAATAGGAAATCCATCAGTAGGATTAGACTTCTTTTTTTGCCAGTCTATACCAAGGTTATTTATTCCTGCTCCATTCAATTACTATTACATGCAACAAGTTACCCAGTGGCTAGACAGCTAGTAATGTATGTTACATTTCTGTCTTTGAGCTTTTAAATCCCTGAGGCTTTGCTCAAATATTTGTACTGTCTGGCTGAATCTTCTTATGTACTGTCTTATGCACATCTCTGAAAGATGTGCATAAGCACACGTGGCATCCCTGAAAGATGTTTAAAAGATGCATAGTATTTTACAGGTCTCTTAAAATTCTTCCAATATAGAACAGACAGATTCTGTACTCCCTAAAGAGACTGGCCAGTAATAGAAGTTATTCATCTGTAAATATGGATGATAAAATCCAAGGAAAGAAAAAGGGCCATGGGATGACGTGCTTCATGAAGCACAGTCACCTATAAATATTCACTAAATTTCTTTCTCTCTGGACAGTTATTTTCCAAAGCACACAGCAAGGGGAGACACATTTTGGTTATCACTGAAGTTTTAAAGCAGCTTCATAAAAGGAATGAATTTGTTAAATATGGTGTGTAGGTTCACCTGCTAGGCGGTTTTCAATTTAGTACAGCATATACCGGTGCTTTTATGTTGTGGTTATTGGTTGAGAGGCAATGGAAAAGCAGATACACGATTTGGGAAATATCTGTATTTGCTTCACAACTTAGATACACTTTGAGTTTTGAATGGATGGTTATTGTATTTTGTGACTCACTGTACTGTGTCTTAACACACCAGAAGCCACTGTAGGATGTTACCATCAAACTTCACATAACACATTTAGGATGTGCAATAGTATGACAATGTTCTTGTGGAAAAGGATGAGATTGCTCACAGTGCAACACTCTGCTCTCCAAGAAGTTTCCACTTCGGATGAATTTACCTACCTAGCAGTAGGTATCTGCTATCAATTTTGCAAGTGGTTTAACAACTGAAAAAGAAAAGCCAATAAGGGCTAGGCCCTCGGATCCTTTGCCTGGTCTGACACAGTCTCCCAACAAATTCTGTTGTCTCTCCACTCTCTACAGTCTCTTGACCTGTAGCACAAGCTCCTCCCACTTTTGCAAGGAATAGGAAAGGAATAATTTTCTGGCTCCTTTGACTATGCTTCCCAACTTGCTCCACCTAACTATCTTCTTGCAGGTGAGCAAATTCCTCCTGGCACCAGTAAATGCAGCTAGACCTTGCAAAAGTCTACACTGCCATGAGGACCATTTAGATTCCAGACTATCCATAAAGGAAGGGGTAAAACCCACAAAACCACCACAAAAATCACCACAAAGCTGTACACAACAGGTATTCTTTTTTTTTGCATTAGAAAATGTCACCCATGAAAAACATTAGCTGCAGCAGCAGCTTCTCAAAAGTCAAAATGACCTTCAAGTAACTTGTTTATGATGATACAGCCCTTACCATGAGAGAGATTTCAGTAGGGTAAAAGCTGAAAACATCCAGGCAACCAATATTTCCAAGCTTTTGTGTGTATTACTTTGCAACCCAAGCTACTCCCCTGCCCCTTCCGCCCACAGAAGGGAGCAGAAGATACTTAATGGAGTACTTATTATCATGGAAAACCCGCCAATAAATAAACAAATACTAACTAATACTTACAAAACAATCACAGTTGGATAGAAAGTAATTTAATTCCTTCCTTTAGTATAAATGAAGTCAGCTTTCATTTTCTTAAGGATCACAGAAAAATATATTTATAGACTGTAAATCCCAGCTGGGGAAGAAGCCATCACAACATGAAAGTTCTCTTAGTTCTCCTGTAAGATTTAATTGCTGCATGAACAACGTGTCACCCCTCTGCCCCAAAGGATTCAAACATCATTTTATATTATGGGACTCAATGCAAAATAGGATTTCTGCAACTGAATTAATTTAGCAATGATTAACAGTTTGTCTGATCAAACAAAAATGTTTTCTGTTTGCTGGGAAAAAATGTATGTGGAGGACAGAAAAAGACCTTTTTGAGGAGTTCTATTAGGCTTACAAAATAATAAGATTTGTGTCACACTAAGCGACTGAGGATTCTTGTATGGAAGCAGCATGTTATTAAGCATACCCATCAGAGAATGTTTTTCAGTTATATTTCCCTCCAAATTTGCTGCTCTGCCTTCCTCTACAGAGATCAGATATTTCTGATACTTCCTTTTTCACAGATTAGTGACATAAAAGGCTTTGCAAAGGAAAAAACAAAGATACACAATGTATCTAGGGAAGTTTCTCTTACCCCTCACACCCTGCTATGTCCAGTTCTGAGATCTAACCTAACCACTTTTGGGTCTTTAATTTGCCTGCTTGATGGAGACAGGCTGCTAGGTCTGGATGCAGTAAGTACCACAATCCTGGTATTACACACTTCAGTGGGAATCAGTATATCAGTTGCTATGTTCACCAATGTTAGAAAGTTTACTTTTACGGGTTCTCTTACTCATTCCAGCCTCTACCATTTGCTTCTACCCAACCCACTACCATTCTGATTCATCTTCCACTTCATTTCTGCCAAAAGCTAAATCAATTATTTGCATAGATGCTCTCTATCTAAATGAGAGCATTAAAAATGTTGGGATACAGGGAGAAAAAGAATTATAATTCTTGGTTTTCACCCTTTTTTCCCCAAAGCAGTTAATAATTTTGGCCAGATGGCAAAATGGACTATCTTATTCTGGACAACTATCATGAGCATCTGCTCCCAAACTATAATTCAATAATCCAGGACATGTATTTTAAAGAGAGTTGGCAGCTTTCTGGAATGGTAATTCTATCATAAAGAGCAGACAAACTGCATTAGGAGAACAATTATTTATCTCTACATTCCAAAATTCAGTTTGCTTCAAACTAAATGTGTTTGTGTCATTCTGGCCACCATCATGGAGGTATAATAGGTATTTTTTTTGTCTTACAGTTTCATGGACAAAAGTAATCACTTCTTCTCCTGGTAATGTGGTAAGTTGCATATAATTATTGTTGATTTTCATGAGAGATAAAGTTATACACATGATATCTCACAGAAGAAAATGCATAGAACTCACAGCTGGTTTCAGGAAATTAATTGTCAGTGTCATATCACAAATAAGCAAGCTAGAAAATCTTGGGGGATGTGAAACATGTCAAATACTTCACCAGAGATTTCACAGTGGTTCATATTTAACACAGCTTTCTCAAGCACTGCTTCAAACATCAAAGTGTATGTGGCACTTAAAATATTTTTAAATAATCTAGGGAGCCACAGAGCAACTTTTGAGAAACAGTAACTAAATCACAACACCCAAACCACAAGGTGGTCTTACCTACACATACTAAGATTTCTACAAAGAGCAAAACGCATTCGAAAGGAAAAAACAAAATCAACAGCATTCTCATTCTTTGCCCTTTCCAATCAAACCACATTAATCACTAGACCAATCAAACAAGCAGAAAGACAGAAATTATTGATTTGTGAGAGTGTCTAGCAGAAAGAGGTTTCAGGGCATAATGTGAAATCAAGGAAACTACGATCCCATGCCAAACACAAGCAATTACCAAAGAATCCTGACATACTTGGTCAAATGAATAGATTATTTGAGGTATAGAGGATATGAGAATTGTTTGTGACATACTGTAGAGTGGAATAAGGAGAAGATTTGGAAAGCTAATATAGCAGACTTAGTTACTTCCAGTCTGTCTCTGCAGTTTCTTAATATTTCAGTACAAGAAACCTTTCCAAGGATATTTCATGAACAGCCCTTTAAAGGAAAGGATAAGGATATAGGTACTTAATATATATATTGAAAAAATGAATAAAATTTAAATGAAAAAACCCCACAGTTTTATTAAAAGACTCCAGCAAACTTTTGGAATCTTTATGGTTGTAAGCAAAGGGTATCTTCTGTAGTTAAAACCTTGCATATGTAGTTGTTAAATAATGATTTCAAAAGAGCATGGATGACACTTCCTAGTATTCAAGAATCCCATTGAACTTCCAGTTATATGACTACCCATCGAGATATTTTACTGTGACTGATATTTTATTAACCACATGGACCAAGACAGTGAATGTTAAAGATCAAAAAAACTGAATCTAATATTGCCATTATCTTAAATGCATTTAGATATTGTTTCATCTAGTCGTTGGGAACAATAGAAGATAGCTTCTGTGGAAGACAGAACAGGGTAACCTATGATGTATTTTCCATATTCTGTATTAAGAATGCAATTTAGGCCTTAAAATATGAGTTCATCACGTGCTAAAACCTCCTAGACTGATAGCAATTTCCATCACATTGAATGCATAATGATCCCTTTCATAATGTGGTAAAAAAGTCTGCAATCATTTCAATATTCATATGTCAAAGTTATAAAATGGAAAATGTGTAAAGGAATATAGTGATCAGTAAAGACATAGCTGATGTGGTCAAGTACCTGTGTCTACTGTATATAACTGTTGAGCCTAAAAATGCAAACCCAAGCTTAGAGCCATGACAAATACTTTAAACTTAGAGATCAGATAGCCTCTAATTGCCATGTATGTGCCTTTTAACCACTTAGAAATTACCATAAGGCAGGATCAGTGATCAGAGGGATTAACTCTATACTGCGTAAAATTGAATGAATGGCAAAATATCATTAGACTATATTAATGATGGAGTGCCTCACCACAGAAACAGTAACTTTTGAAATACATATTTCAGAAAGAAAAATTAAAAAAGGAACATGTTAAAGACAAATATAATTCAAAAGGTTTCTAAGTGTGGGTTGCAATAAACTCTGAAAAACAAACAAGAACTAGCCTTAGAAATCACCAGACAGTTAATATCATAATGAATTCAGCTTCATTTTCCAAGATTAACTATTAAATAATAATTAAATAAACCATTATAACATCAAGAGTTCAGTAATATTTTTATGCACTACCCACATGATTAACAGTATTTCATTGCATTATTAAAGCATGTTTACATTTTATTGTGCTTATTCTCAGAAACACTGATGTCCATGGCTGTCCAAATGAACAGGCAGAAATCCCATGTTTAGTATACGTCATTCCTTCGTGTGTGTCATAGTGAGGCAGCTCCTCTCTCTATCATATACCCTACATGGTTTTAAACAGAGCATTAATTTATACAGATCCAATGAGGGAAATAACTGAAGGATCAACAGACTAAGGATTTAGTAATGGTCTGTAGAAATTATTAGATCAGACTGCAGCAAGAGCAATGTAATATTATTTCTTGTCTCCTGTAAGGGAGAAAAAACAACCCCCCTGACACACATGTCTAACTATTATGGACCAAGACAAATATAGTTGTTCAAGTTAATTAGTCCCCTTGTGTTTGATGCAACTATAATATACTATCCTCACCCAAACTCATCAACAGGTTGCTGGCTTGCCTTCTAAATGCTGAACCTGCTGTTTCCTGCCTTAGAGAATTCTTCTCCCCTGCCTTGGAGAATGCTACTCAAAATGCTGGGAAGTTTTGAGAATGAGCTTTCCAGCAAGTCTCTGCTGCAACAACAGGTGTGAAGACAAACTGTAGTGTATGTCTTCTATAGGAACGTGAATTTTTATTAAGGTTTTTTTAAATGTCCACAAATAATATTATTCAGTCCACTATGGGTTGGCTCATCTGAAAAATGAATTAATTTACTGAATTGATACAGAATTAGGAGTCCAAACTGAAAACTGATCCCAGTTTCTCAAGTTCTGTCCAGCCTTCCTAGCAACAGTTTTCTGCCACTGACATATATGAATTTGTTTAATGCAATCCATATATTCTTAGAAATATTTTTTTCTCATTTTAATACTCTCTTTCATTCCTTGAGCAAATACTATCAGCTATTCATGGGAAACTGAGCCTAGTAAGAATAATTTCTTTCATGTGTGGGATGTGAGAGAAGCAGCTGCTTCTGTACCACCTGGGGAAAAAGGGTCAAATTAGAAACACAGGCTGAGGCATTATAGTCATGACTGTAATTTTTCAATGCATCTCTAATGCATTTAAATTGTCTATGTATTGCAAATGTGTTTTTACTTATCAACAAACCACTTTCTTTACCCTTGCATTGTTGCTTCACTGCTTTTACACTGTAATTATGAAAATATTTGTGAATGCCTATTATTATAAATTTTTTCTTGAAGTCCTTATCCTTTTCCAAAAGGATCACTAGCATCATTCTAACAAGATGACTAGTAGAGTAGCCCTAGTCTATATATGAAGTAATTTTAGGTTCTGAGTTTATAGGGATTCTGTGGTACTTGTTGAATATTTGACTCTAAGCTTACTGTAATACATTACTGCTCCCCTAACAAAATCTGCTCTACCATTCCTACACACGTTTTTATCTTCTTTTAGAGTGTTTAATGTTACTATGCCAATATTCTCATATAAAGACCATTTTCTTTCAAGTTTACTCATCTTATTTTTTGGACTTGCAAAATTTGTGTAGACATAAACCAGGGCAAAGGGGAGAGAAAGACAATACAATATAAACCATCAGGGTTGGCTTATATTCTGTTCAAGGAGATATGTGTGAATACGACACATGGAATATTTTGTCTTTCATGTATGCAATTCCCACTGGGAGAAATACCAGGTCCTGAACTTGAGATCCCAGCCACACCAACTAGCTTTACCAAGAGGGCTTTTTTTGCTTATGCATCCACCTCCACTTACACCTGCTGGCAACACTAGTCACACATTTTTCAGCCTCCTAGGAAACTTAACAGCAGGCTATGAAAACCCAAATACCTGAAAACCCAAACACATATGCCTTAGGAGCCAAACTGCGTTTTCATGAAAGTCCAAATCAGTAGTTACCAAGATGAATGAATTCAAAGTATCAAGGAGTTTTAATTCAATGGGAGTTCAACACCTGAGAACTGCAAGGGATCATGTCCTATAGTTACACGGAGTTAGTCTCCCCACTGCTCAAAACAGAATTTAGAGCTACTAAATCACAAACACAAAAGTCTCCTGCTGTGCTTCTCTGATGCATAAGACATTGCTCAGCAGCTCTGGCTAGGGTAGAGAGGGTGCAGTCCTGACACGAACCATGACTGCTGTCTTGTAGGGATGGTACTTAAAGCATACATGAAATATTGCCGACATGCAAATTCTAACACAATATATCAAATCAAAATTATGGAGTTTTGGAGTTTTTTTCCTGCTTTTATGATCCCATATCCATGAAAATTGTAGTTAAATTCTTCCAATTACCAGGAGACTAAATATTTCATGAAGGGAAAAATACTAAACAATCTTCTTTCACAGTAATGGGAAAGAATTATCTGCAGACAATGCTATTTCTTTTTGCTGCTAACTCATGTCATGGTTACTCACAGCAAGTAAGTAGTATCAAGTAAGTAAGTAAGTACAAGAAGTAGCAGGTATCAAAGTGAGAAAACATTGGCAGGGCTAGACTTGCCTTACTTCTATTTCTATGAGCTCCTGAACATTGAAGATAATGATCCTCCCTTGTCAGTGCCTAAATGCCTAAAGTCACATGAATATACAGATTTTTTTTTTTTTTAATTTCTTCTTGATGCTGTGTCTTGACAGGATGTGACATATTGGTTGCAGTAGATCCAAAACCCTTTATGAAGCTATGATTTCAAAAAAAGAAAAAAGAGTTGCTCTCCTCCCCTCCTACACATATACACAAAAAAATTAGATATAAAATGTGGTAACAAAAGTTGATGCTCTTAATGAGGTGATTCCTCCCAGTAATCCTCTGTGAACACTTGACATCATAAAATGTTACCGTTAAGGCTGTCACAGAAGCAGACTGAAGTAGAGGGAAAGTTTAGACCTGGTACTATAGTGGTTAAGATGGGTTGCCAAATGATTTCATAAACTAACAAGAGGAGAGGGAAGAAATGTGTAAAAGATAAAGCTGTTAGTTCCTGCCACCATATGCTTAAAAACAGCTTTCAAAATATCTATCACAGATTTTCTGTGTTAAGTATTCCATTTTCTGGCCAAAGTAGGGATAAAGCAGTATGGAATCAGAAATGTTTGCTTCCTTCCTTCGCACAATCTTGGGTTTAATGATTTTGTACCCTCTCAAATTCAGAAATGCAATGAGGACCCTGAATACAAAGACTGTTTTATTTTAATGAGTTATTTTACATACTACAAACGTAGCTTTAAATGCAGGTCAAGTGAAGAATAAAGGAGGAAAGCATTCAAAAATCCTCTGAAACAGTCAGAAAATGTTTTCAGAGCAAAAAAATAGCAGCTTGAACCACATGAACTTACTCCTTTGCCATGACAGTACAGAAAATCCAGGAACAGGGTGAAATTAATGTGCAATAATAGAGTTTTAATTATTTCTGGAAAGTTTTTTAGTGGTTTCCATGCTGGTTAGTCAAGAATAAGTTATTTTGCTGATAGTTTAAAATACAATCTCTCTGTATCTTCCTCAGAGCATTAGAAGAGTATTCAGAGCTGGGATCAGACGGTAGAGGAGCACGAGCTCCATCTTAGTGTTTCAGAAAAGGGATGCACTCAGGACATTTTAAAAGAAGTTGTTTATGGGTATTCTGGAAGTCAGAGAGGAAGAAGAGCAGTCATGACCAGAACACATCTTCATACTGTGAAGAGCTTGTTATGGCAATAGGCTGACTTATTTTGTGGGAACTGTCATTGATCCTCCTAAGATCCAATGATTTTAAATAGTGGCAAATGAGCAATATAAACATTTAAACATTTTTGTTAACTAATACCACATATTCAAAAGACACATACGTTTGATGCTTGCCATCATCACCAGCTCACATCAACAAAACCACACTCATTTCCAGCAGGAAACGCACAACTTTGTAAAGCAACAAGTGAACTGTGGGGTTAATCTCAGAACATCTGGGCTATTGGAAGCCAGTCACATTTCACATTGTCTTTGAAATACTCTGGAAGAGACCAAAACAGAAGACAGGTGTAGCTGGAAATATCTTGATCCAGTGATGCTGTTTGATGTTGTCATGGTTTAACCCTGGCAGCACTGTGGAATAATGGCAGGAGGTGACCCAAAAATTCTACTTATATCCATATTTTAAAGAAAGGTACAGCACTGAAGAAGCTTCCAGGGTGTAGGACGGCTGATATGCAAGGAATCCACGGGAGTTCCCTAGGCCTGTAACCTTAGATGTTAACACACCAGGGGGGCTTGGTGTGCCAACTCTAGGAGGAACTGTATGGAGAGTGGAGCGGAGTGGAGACACCGCGGCCAGGCTCTGTAATATTTGGGAACTTGAAGGTTCAATAAGCTGCATATTCACTACCCTGAGCCAACGGTCTGTCATGTTTTGATAAAATGCTGTCCTTTTGGTGAACTTCTTTGCATTATAATACCAAAACACACCTCCATCCCAAAAGTTACCCACCTCCAAGGTGCGACCACACCTCACTGAGCTTGCGCTTTGAATTCTTTCTGGTCTATACCTTTAAAACAAAGCGAGAAAGCTTTACACCAATCATAACAAAGGTATGTATGACTAGAGTCACTCAAGCTCCACCTAAAAGGTAAAA
>JAYKAV010000595.1:23690-68136 GCA_035582835.1 Phoebastria nigripes | reverse complement strand
ACTGGAACAGGTTGCCCAGAGAGGTGGTAGATGCCCCATCCCTGGAAACATTCAAGGTCAGGTTGGACGGGGCTCTGAGCAACCTGATCTAGTTGAAGATGTCCCTGCCCATGGCAGGGCGGTTGGACTAGATGACCTTTAAAGGTCCCTTCCAGCCCAAACTATTCTATGATTCTATGATAATTTCAGCACATCATCCACTACATTCTGCCGCTTCTTTAAAACAATGATATATTTAGCATTGCTATTACTAAAAACTCACAACAAGAAGCATTCACTTCTTTAAAAGTGTCTAGGTCTTGTAGTTGAAGTACTTCTGAATCATTCTGTACAAAACTATTACAACAGATTTCAGCATGTCTCTTTTGACTGTTCCTGTCTTTTGGGAGAATGCAGAAGATTCACTCCCCCCTCTCTCCCCTCCATAGCTTTAATGAGCCTAACTCAGGCATCACAGCATTTTATCTTACACAGCATCTTGTCACATCTAAAGTCTATTTTTCTATCCTAAATTTTATTACTGTCTGCTTTCATTACATAATCATTCATACAGGTATTTTCACAACCTGTTACGTGTTGGATATAAGCAGAATGAATAGGGGAAGAAAATTCATGATTATACAAAATTCTCAAAACTACTTCTTTATATTCAACCCTCCAAATCCATATCATAGCTCTGGATAAATAACATAGAGGTATAATGGCTTTATTGTAGTATCCATCAGTATGAGATTGCTGACAATTACCTGTGACTCAAAGAAAACCTGCATAGTTTTTCCTTCTGTCATAGCAGTTCTCATACACTCTAAAAATTTTTTGCTTTTTTGAGTTTTTGCTTTCAGAAGTACTGAGTTACAACCACATGATGACTTGCTACCTTTCAGACAGAACTGAATAAACGATAGCTTACAAAAACATCTCCCTCGTAAACCTTTTTTACAATTTTTATTCAACACATAGCTGTAGTCTAAGCAGCATTGTATCCTATAGGTAGGTTTGCGCAGCCAACTCATAACCTAGCTAGGATACTCTCATCCTACCAACACCATTCATCTTAGGAGACGCACCCTTTCTCCTATTAAATATCCCATCTTACTTCACACAGAATATTCAAGAGATAGACAATCCTGGATTAGGCCTGCAGAAGGATTCATATGCTGGCAAGGAAAAAATTTTCAACAGCCTTGTCACCAAATGAAACACACACTTTTCACAAAGGCTGAAAAAAAGCTCCTAATACACAAGGATAGTGAGACAGCTATGGATGAAACACTCGTACACCAAGAAATGGAACAGAGAGCCAAATGAGTTAGCACTTACAACAATTGAGAAATGTCAGGCTAAAAGCACATCAGAAAAGTAGCTGGGCATGTAATCCTGAGTATTCAAACAATAGATATTCTCACTCACCCCTGTTAAAGCTGTTCCACTTTGCATGCAATAATTACATCATTTGGCCCAGAAATAGAAAGGATGGTCTATCATCATAGAAAAGAGCAGAAGAGGAGTTTTGTGACTAGTGTACTCCACAACCAAGAAACCAAGTCCAGTGTAGAAGAGTAACACACCCTAGAGGAAAAGAGGTTTGTCCTGATCAATACTTCATTTCTTTTTCATTATATTATCCTGTAGCTCACTTACCAAGCTGCTCATGCTGCCCGGCACTTTTACAGTGATGAAAGTACAAGGGGTCACTGGAGTTTCCTGAATTCACACCATAAGTAAGAAGAGAGAGGTTTCATACTTCTCTACATAGCTAGAACATCTAAAAGCCAGGGTATCTCACTACCCCCTAACTCAAAGCAGGAAATACCATTTCAGAGTCAAAACCCTAGGCATGAAAAGAGGCTCTAACTACCTCAAGCAGCCTGCAACCTTTCTTCTCTACAAAATCTTTGTTATCGTCGTTGTCTGTCCACCCCCCAGACTTCAGCTGCCAGTGTTCAAGCTATGCTCTGACATGGCACAGCTGTATAACCTGGACCAGAGTCCTGTGAGAACAGCTGTGAGAAGCCTTATCTGTGCCTCCACCCACACACCCCGCACCCTTTGACTCCTGAGCTGCTTTTAAGCTCAGGCCTGTGCCTTAGTCCTCATATGGCCTGTGCTCTAGGTATACCTGGCTTGGCCAAGGTGACTTCCTGGCTAGACTCAGATCCACCTGGTCAATATGGACTATCATCAGTCAAAGTCTAGTAAGGAAAAAATTGTGGTCTCATCCTTAAAATACATTTCACAGTCCCAATATAAGGATCTTCCTTCTTTTTAAATATATTTGCACATACAATCAGTACACAGGTTTTACATTGATATAAACCTGAATTTCACAACATTAATTACAAAAGAAAATATTTTGCCTTACCCTGAGAAAGCTCAAAGATTTTTTTCTAATTAACATTCTTTATTCTATTTTCCAGGTATGTTAGATTTGACGTAACATATAAGAAACAAAAGCCAGAGATAACAAATAAATTATACCTCCAGCTATTCACTGAGATCCTGGCACTCATTTCTGTACAGTCAGCAGGTCTAGAGTTCACAGGCTACTGCAGTTTACTTATGATGTCTCTGACAGGAGGAACAAGGACTGCTTCTCCTGACACAAACAAATGTTGCTGAAAGGTTGTCTATTAACCTTCTCTGGCAGTACTGCAAAGAGCCTCTTTCTGGGACACAAGAGACAAGTCATGACACATTTGCAAGGGGGTGGCAATTTGTATAACGACAAAAAAAATATTTTCCTTATTAAAAAGTTAGAGAAATACTTATTTTAAATGTGTGCATACACACATACGTATGTGCAAAGAAGAGTTGAAATATTTGAGAAATGGCTCTTTCCAGTCTTAATGTCTCGTTATAGGGATGAACATATAAAGGCAATGCAAAAAGGAGAATACGATGATAAAATATTTCTTAAAAGTAGCAGGAACAACAAATGTAACCGAGCCGTTTGCACGTAAAGACCTGGCAGGGGTGATCTCCTGAAAGGACAAGCTCCCCACAGGCCACCAGGGCGAGCTCTCGCCCAGCAAATCCAGCCCCAGCCCTGCTGCTCCGCCACTTCGGGTCCTTCCCCCCTCCCGTGCTTTCAGGCAGGGGAGGGGAAAAAAAAACCCACGTTATTTAAAGCTTAATGCCTTCTCTTCAAAGCTTTTTGTATCTTCCTGCCTCGGTTCTCGAGCCAAACATGAGTGCCAGTGCGCAGAAATGGTGTTTTGTGGACACGGGCTCTACTCCGAAAACTTTTAACATCCACTTGAGCGATAAGAAAGCTGGCTAAGCTCGCAGGAGCAAGCTGGAAGTTTTGTCATCGACACGTCTGGGTGACGCTATGCAAATACTCTACGCTGCCGCAGCTGCTCTACGCTCCCCGAGTCCAGCTGGTGACCTGCACCAGCCGAAGGTCTGACACCTCCTTATCAACAGCGCTTCTGCTGCCAGGGGTCCCCAGTTGCCATCCTCGCGGGGGGAAGCAGAAGTGATACTCCACACCACGGGTTTGCTGGGCCCATTTTGCTGCAGGTGTCGACAAGTTCCTCTTCAGTTAACAGAGACATGCCCTCTTCCACAAATAGACTATTTGACCATTTTAGCTTTTCTCTCCTTCTCTATACTAACACTTCAGCCCAGCATAGCATGGGAGCATGTGCTTAACTTCAAAGGTGTGAATGGTTTCCTTGATTTTTAATTGAAACATGTGCTGTGCTGGAGTTGATCCCCCTAAATCCAGTCATGCACCACAAGGCAGAAGCTGCTGTGAAACCAAAGGGAGCTCATAGCAGATGCCACTGCTTGTGCACTCGCTGTGGCCAGCCATTTCAACCTAACACTTTCTTCGGCCATGGAGAATAGTAATTACAGATCAGAATAAGGCTTAACTGCTTTGAGAAGAGTGATATTCCCTGTGATATGTTTTTTATTCTTAGCTACAGAAATATGTTGCTGCAGGTGCAGATTTCCAGTGATACTGAAACTTACAGAGGTTTTAGTATTTGAAGATTCAGGGAGGTTTTTATAATAATTAAAACATGGTTATTTTATCTGTACAAAGATTCTTCTAGTTACAATTCTTCACCTTAACAGATTTTGCCCTTTATGCTAGGCTCCTTAAAACCCATTCCCTTCTGTCAATTCCTCTATTATGACAGCACAGAGCTTTAAACTTCAAGGGACACCTTGCAGACTTCAAAAATACTTGACGGGGGGAAACCCCACAGATGACTGACTTTTCACTAACAGTGCCAGCTGCAGTGTGATCATCAGTCTCAGGAGAAATGGGATAAAGCCAACTAAAGGCCAAATAATACCTGAAGAACAAACACTTTCTTCCAAACCTAGAGCAGAGCAGAAATAAAAATTAAAAATACTGGAAGTATGACACTGATGTTTAACTCTGTATTTAACATTTTTTAAAAAGGTTATTACAAATATAAAATGGCAAAAGATACAGATGATGAGTTTTTCCTAATGTGATTTTGATGGTATTGTGAACAACAGTCTTAATGTTGAAAGAAACATGTATACCAAAAGTGCTTGCTGAAGGAACAACATAGACCCTAGTCCTTTAGATGTTTAAACACCAGCTCTGACCATGTGTGTAGCATGCCTAATATCAGTGAATCTTTCRTCAGACTCCTAGGACTTGCATATCAGTATGAGTACTATGTCTCCTACAAGTGTAGAGTCTGAAAAGTTAGGYATTTCAGACCAAGTTCCTACAAGATGCTTTGGACCTCCTGGAAATTCCTGAACCTTAAATTCACAGAAAGTTATAACTCACCTCTAGTTCCCTCTTCAGACATATGGGTCCAAAATTGCTATCTCCAAAATGCTTCTCCAGCAGTTACCTAGCCTTGAAAACACCTAAGCTCTGTCAGCATCTCAGTTTTCATTCTTAAGTTTCCCAAGCTCTGAAAGTCTCTTTTCTGGTACTGCAAATGCTTATTGTGTCAAGTAGTGACAAACCTAGCTCATTCCTGATCTTAACAAAAAAAACTTCCCTCCGACTTTCATGCCAGAGTGATTTTGGTCCAGAAAGGAAGCCCAGAGCATACTTAATAGATCAAGTTTCAAAAAAAGGTGGAGACTGCTGCCTTCCTTCAAAAACCAGACAGTATTCATAGCATTTCTATCCAGTTCCGTTCAATTCATTCTCTACTTTAGGGTATTCACTCTCATATCTCTCACCACCCTGAATGGTGATCTAGAAATGGTGGGGAAAAGGAAGAAAAGGTTGAAAACATACAGGTAACCTGCAACATGTTTCACTGCAGTTGTTCGACTTTTTGTGATGAATGATGAAGGATTGATTTGACTGAAAATTATAGTGCCCAAGGCTCCCTGTGGATCTGGTTCTGCCTGTGTTCTACACCCACTGCATTCAGGCCCCTAGGCATTCCAATTATTCAAGCTGATGAAGCTGGTATAAAACATATGTAGTTCCTAAGAATAGCCATCTCAGATCAGCCCAGTATCTTGTCTCCAGCAGTAGCCAACTGTGGATGCCCTGGCAGAGGACAGAGGACAAGAAGAGAACAAATCAATAAAAGCCCACACTGTTCCTGCTCATGTTACTTAGCTCACTATTCATCTGCTGACTTAATTGGCTTTTTCATAAGTAAACAAAGAGGCTTTGTCTCAATATTAATATTGAGACCAAAAAAAATTTTAAAAAATTAAAATAAACCAAAGGGTTTCTCAAGTCTCTAAATAAAATGAATGATGCTGTGTCATACTAGAACTCCTCAGGATCTGGTCTGTGGGGGTACCAATGCTGTTTCATATGCTTCGTTATTTTTTTCTCCCTATTGTTTCACAGGAAACGAGAAGTAAAATAGGTAAAGTGAGAGCACTGATATTACTGTAACAATTAAAAAGCAACATTCCAATTTAGTGTCATTGTTAAGAGTAATCTTGCATTGACAAGCAAGTTTTGGTAGTTGCCGAATACTTTGTCATGCTCAGAGGTTACCAAAGTAGTGGGGGGGGGGGGGGGGGGGTGTATATATATATATGAATGACATCTAATAACATGTCACATTACAGACACTATATCATAATTGTTACAGTTGCACCAAAGCACGTTGCTTCTGCCTGAAGGATTTCACCCAGCTAGTGATCAGAGGTGAATTCCCACTACCATAATCTCCAGATAGTAACAGGATAAACTTGCCTGTTGCTCCAATCTTTAATCTAAAAATTAATGCAATAAGGAATCCATCTCAGCAGGAAGCACCTGTTTCTGTGCAAGTGGGTATTTTCATAGTCCCTCTTATCTTGTAGTCAGTCCTGTTGTACCTCATAAAATCTTTCCTTTGCTCCGCATCTGACTGTGTCATCTTCAAAGGCATCTGTCATATCTATTGCCTATTTCAGTTGAGGTCAAAAAGTCCAGGAGGGATTTAGAGGAGGGGGAGCTGGAAAGTAGACTCATGCCTGACCGGATCCAGGACTCCTACACCCTGCTGCAGCCCAGCAAGCAGCTCTTTAGACAGCAGCCCACCATCATCATCCGTTGCCAGAGTTCAAGGAAGATGTTGCTTCTCTCAAAACTGTTCCTGTTGCCTATGATGGGGTCACGGGTACATACAGTAATAGCTTCATGGGGTAAGGAGGGTGCTCACTACAGCTCATGATCTGTGGGCCCACGACCAGATATGTTTCATACTACTCTCTGATGCGTATTACTCTCTGGAAAGAGGGTTTACACATTTGCTAACATCATCACATCAAAAAATGATACATCAGACCCTGGCCATCTAGCATCATCCATACTACTGATACACTGTGGGAARAGTCAGATTCACAGCCCCATAGTAAGATTAGCTCTATGGATCCTTGGCAGCCTTCTGGTGAGATTTACTGATATTCAGCTGCACAAACTGCCGAATTTCAGAAACCCAGGAAAACAGGAGCAAAAGCAGGAGGTAAAACTACTGTTGCTAACAGAAATCTACTAAACAGCTGTATCAGGGAAGCTGATGGGCCTACATTTATTGCAAAAAAAGGTGAAGAAGTTGTCCTTTATCTGAGCATCAGTCAGACACAAACACTCTGGGCTTACTGTTTTCTTTCACACATATATAATTCAAAGTACCTTAAGTCTTAAATTCTACTTTGGCTACCTTTCTCATACAGCACTCTGCTGAGTCCTGGAAACACTGGATGTACCTCTACCTAGCAAGTTACATTGGGAAAAACAATTTTTCATAAAACAAACCATATTATAGTTTCTTTGCAAAGAATAAAAGATTTGAAGAAACAGGTCTAAAGATGTTTGTACATGAAGCTGTAGAATATTTGGCCACGTAGCCTTTGACAGTACAGGAATGAAAAAGTTAACCTTTTCATTAGGATTCTCAACTCTTAAAACTACAGTGCAGCTGGAATCCCTCTTTGGTGGAGATTAATAGGTCTGAGACTAAGTAGGTAGGTATTGGATACAGGATGTATTTCCCCTAACTGGAAAAAGGTTGAAGACAAAACCTGGTATTCTGGTCAATAGAAGTTCTTGATAAAAAGAGAGCAGGTAAGAATAATTCATAGCATGGGCATTTAGTAAAGCTGTCACTGTTTACAAACAATAGTATTTTAATCTTGCTTGTAGGTAGTTACTCTTCAAATTTTCTAGTATTTGGATAATCAGCTTGAAAAGCTAGCTAATGGCAGCATTTTTTTTGTTTCATATTCACACTCAGTCCCAAATATTGTAGAGYGTCTTAAATAAGTAGATATGTCTTCAGTTTGTGCCGTACAATATTTAATCCCTGAAGCAGACATTGCAGAGGAAGGGAATATTAACTTTCAATGTATTGTTTTATAAAGATACAAATGAAGCTCAAATTACAGAGAATGCAGATAAGTAGTTCTTCATATTCCCAATGCATTATCATATAAAAAAGACGGGACTCAATTTGGTGGTACAAACTTCAGACTGCATTAATTATTCTCAAATAAAATCACTTACACTTCTTTATCAAAAACAGTATGACAGTAAATGGCTAGTTAGCAGTGACACAAATTACAGCATTTTTATTATCCATGAACAAAAATGGAACTTGCATTAGTTACAGATTTCAATTTAACGGTGTATTAAAAAAGGMGATATTCTGACTGTCCTGGTTTCAGCTGGGATAGAGTTAATCTTTTTCCTAGTAGTTGGTATAGTGCTATGTTTTGGATTTAGTATGAGAATAATGTTGATAACACACTGATGTTTTTAGTTGTTGCTAAGTAGTCTACTAGTCAAGGACTTTTCAGCTTCCCATGCTCTGCCAGGTGCACAAGAAGCTGGGAGGGAGCATAGYCAGGACAGCTRACCCAACTGGCCRAMGGGGTATTCCATACCATRTGACGTCATGCTCAGTATATAAAGCTGGGGGAAGAAGAAGGAAGGGGGGGACGTTGGGAGTGATGGCRTTTGTCTTCCCAAGTAACCGTTACGCGTGATGGAGCCCTGCTTTCCTGGAGATGGCTGAACACCTGCCTGCCAATGGGAAGTAGTGAAGGAATTCCTTGTTTTGCTTTGCTTGTGTGCACGGCTTTTGCTTTACCTATTAAACTGTCTTTATCTCAACCCACGAGTTTTCTCACTTTTACCCTTCCGATTCTCTCCCCCATCCCACCGGGGGGGAGTGAGCGGCTGTGTGGGGCTTAGTTGCTGGCTGGGGTTAAACCACGACACTGACGATGCAAATTCATTGTTTAGTTTTATGGCTTCCTTACATTTGCATCTATGTACAATGTCTTTGCCCTATGTAATTTACATCCCAGGCTCAGCCCACCACCATCAAAACCAGGATATCACCTTCTCCTAGCCATAAATTCCTGCTCTTTACCATGCTCCAGTCTGGTGCATCCTGGACCTGCTATAAGCTGATTTAACTACAGAGTATTTTGCTGGGCTAGAGAGTTAAATCAGCTCAGGAAAGAGTCTGACATACGCCAAAGCTAGTACAGTAAAAGGAGGACTGTCCCTCTATTACAGATGGAGCCTGGGCAGATTAGCTGGCTAATTTAGCTGGTTAAGTCAAATACCCACAGTCGGGTCGTATGAACTCCTCTCAGTTTATCTCTACAGCTATTTCTGGCAAGGTAATACTTCTTGCTAGTTACAACTTACAGTTGGAATCATGTGGCATGCTTCAGTGAGCTGACTTCCCCACAGACACATGGATGAGCTGATAAAGTTGCATTCAGAGGACTGGAGAGGGGCTTCCTCCACTGTTTGCATGGAAGAAGACGATACCTGTATTCTGTTTATCTTATCACCACATGCCCCTGAATTTTTAGTTAACAGAGCAAATACAGCACTTAAATACACTATTTTCAATCATTATGCACACAATCATCAAAGTATATCTAACTGTTTTCAGAACCCTTTAATGTAGCTAAGTTGCTGAAGAGCTATTACCTCTTGACGGTTAAACCTTTCCTTTGGTATTAAATCCTGAAGGGTGATACTGAGACTTCTTTTGAATGGCAGTAGTAGTCAGTGCAACTAAGATCTTAAAAACTCCCTTAAGTTTTTTAAGCAGAAATTAAGCTGAAATTAATAAATTTTCAGTGGAAATTCTACTCAGATTTCCTGAAAACATTGACAGCAGTATTTGACAATATATTCATAGTTTTAAAATAGTTAAAAGAAAGTATTTTTAGAAGTTTGATATTCAAAGAAGACAGTTTCTTCAATTGCCAACCTGCTTGTAAAGAGATCAAACTTTCTTTATGAGAGCGTAAGTACTCAGCTGCCTCATTCTGGCCTATCAGTTTTGTCCTGGGTAATCCAACTGGGCTTTCATGAAAGCAAACAGTATAGTCTACATAAAGCAAGCAATGCTGTTAATCACGTTACACTTCTTACTAGTCTGACCTCTAAATTCAAAGCACAAAACACAGGTTTATCAGGTTTCATATCTCCTTAAAAAGCAACATTCTACTTTGTATAATCATAAGAGCAAAGTAACCAATAAAATTTGGATTCCACCAAACTTAATCCAAAATCTCTGTTGGTTTAGCATAGTCAACAACAGAATTGGTTTGCATTCCTACTATTCCAGTTACCGAAGTTCAAAAAGATTGTCACGAAGCATTACATTTTCCCGCCGCCAGCAAAATGACTGCTAAAATAGAATTCCCATAAAAACCTGTTAATGCAAGAATTCTACAAGACAGAGATAAATTTACGCTGTGAATCCCYATGTCCCTCTAATGCCTATTCACAGTCGTAGAACAACATATCTCACACTGGGAATCATACAGATATAATTATGAAATCAAATCCTGAAACCGCTTGTAGGTGAGTTTCAGAAAAAGACAAACTTCAAGCTTCTATAGGTATGTCGGGGATAAAAGGAAGACTAGGAAAAATCTGGGCCCTCTCCGGAGGGAAACGGGAGACCTGGTTACCCGGGATATGGAGAAGGCTGAGGTACTCAATGACTTTTTTGCCTCGGTCTTCASCTGYAAGTGCTYGAGCCTCACCACCCAAGCCGGAGAAGGCAAAGGCAGGGACTGGGAGAATGAAGAGCCGACYGCTGTAGGAGAAGATCAGGTTTGAGACCATCCAAGGCACCTGAAGGTGCACAAGTCCATGGGACCTGATGAGATCCATCCATGGGTCCTGAGGGAACTGGCGGATGAAGTTGCTAAGCCACTATCCATCATATTTGAGAAGTTGTGGCAGTCTGGTGAAGTTCCCACTGGCTGGAAAAGGGGAAACATAACCCCCATTTTTAAAAAGGGAAAAAAGGAAGACCCAGGGAACTACARGCCAGTCAGTCTCACCTCTGTGCCTGGGAAGATCATGGAGCAGATCCTCCTGGAAGCTATGCTAAGGCCCATGGAGGACAGGGAGGTGATTCGAGACAGCCAGCATGGCTTCACCAAGGGCAAGTCCTGCCTGACCAACCTAGTGGCCTTCTACAATGGAGTGACTACATCAGTGGACGTGGGAAGAGCTACAGATGTCATCTATCTGGACCTCTGTAAGGCCTTTGACACGGTCCCCCACAAYATCCTTCTCTCTAAACTGGAGGGGCATGGATTTGGTGAGTGGACTGTCCGGTGGGTGAGGAATTGGTTGGATGGTCRCATCCAGAGGGTAGTGGTCAATGGCTCAATGTCCAGATCGAGATCGGTGGCGAGTGGCATCCCGCAGGGGTCCCTATTGGAATCGGTACTGTTTAATTTCTTCATCAATGACATAGACGGTGGGATCGAGTGCACCCTCAGCAAGCTTGCAGACAACACCAAGCTGAGTGGTATGGTCAACACGCCTGAGGGAYGGGATGCCATCCAGAGGGACCTGGACAAGCTCGAGAAGTGGGCCTGTGTGAACCTCATGAGGTTCAACAAGGCCAAGTGCAAGGTCCTGCACCTGGGTCGGGGCAACCCCCGGTATCAATACAGGCTGGGGGATGAAGAGATTGAGAGCAGCCCTGCCRAGAAGGACTTGGGGGTACTGGTGGGTGAAAAGCTGGACAGGAGCCGGCAATGTGCGCTCACAGCCCAGAAGGCCAACCGTATCATGGGCTGCATCAAAAGAAGCATGGCCAGCACGTCGAGGGAGGGGATTCTGCCCCTCTACTCTGCTCTGGTGAGACCCCACCTGGAGAACTGCGTCCAGCTCTGGAGTCCTCAGCACAAGACGTGGACGTGTTGGAGTGCGTGCAGAGGAGGGCCACGAAGATGATCAGGGGGATGGAATGCCTCTCCTATGAAGAAAGGCTGAGAGAGTTGGGGTTGTTCAGCCTGGAGAAGAGAAGGCTCTGGGAAGACCTTATTGCAGCCTATCAGTACTTAAAGGGGGCTTATAAGAAAGATGGCAACAAACTTTTTAGCAGGGCCTGTTGCGACAGGACAAGGGGGAATGGCTTTAAACTAAAAGAGGGTAGATTTAGACTAGATATAAGGAAGAAATTTTTTACGCTGAGGGTGGTGAAACACTGGAACAGGTTTCCCAGAGAGGTGGTAGATGCCCCATCCCTGGAAACATTGAAGGTCAGGTTGGACGGGGCTCTGAGCAACCTGATCTAGTTGAAGATGTCCCTGCCCATGGTAGCGGGGTTGGACTAGATGACCTTTAAAGGTCCCTTCCAACCCAAACTATTCTATGATTCTATGATTCTCTGCTTAGACTCCTGAATAACAAAATTGTATTTTCAATTAAGTAAGACTGCTCTCYGGAAAATAATTCTCCAAGTTCACACAGGTCTCCACAAAAACCTGACAGACAGTTTTTTACTTGAAACCCTGACACTGACCTCTCATTCTTCACAAGTCATTCTCACATACATTTTGGGAGAATAACTTTCCTTCTTATTTCTCTTATCATTTGTGATCAGTGAAGCAGCAACTTCTGTATAACAGCTATTGAAACTGCAAATCATACAGAAAAGCTTCATGATTATTTTTAAATAGGTCATGATYGAATCTTGGCTTCATTAAGAAGAACCCAGAGATAATCATTATTTACTGTAGTAGAGGCTCCTTTCCAATTCTATAAACTTTAATTATCAGTAGGACAAAAAGGTACAACACTGAGTTTTGAGGCCAAAAAAAAAAAAAATCTATCTGGCCCATTGTATAGCTAAAGTTGATAAGCTTATTTTTGCCAAGACTTTTAGCTACTGATAGACTAACTTCAGTGTTTGTGAGGTTGTAAACACAATGAGGGGTTTTTTAAATTTTTTTTTATTGCACATCTCAGATCAATAGTTTTCAAATACATTCCTCTCCAAGTACAGAGTTCATGAAATCATGGCTTGACAGGTATTTTCTTTTTCCCCAATCCAATGTTGAACATATGTAAGACAAAACAGGTGACTGGCACATGAAAGCCAGCGCAGACTTCTTCAGGAAAGCAAGGGGGGGCCGTAAGATATTTCAAGTAGCTTATTAACATAAAAAGTAACTATATTATATTTAATCACTTGTCAGCTTTCATGACTTAAAAACCTGAAGCTGTTAACAGTGATGCACTGCAGAATTTGCACGCAGTGTGTTTTATTTTATAAACTGCAATCCCTGAAAGGGACATTGAAAAAGGATGGGAACATCCCATCTCCTGAGCATTGGGCCTACCTTTTACTGTTCCACAAATACTAGCTCCTTTTCATACTGACCTTCACTGACAGGGGCACTGGAGAAGCCATTTGCGTGCTTGCTCCGCGGTCCCCTCACACCAGCGGTGCATGGAGGCAGCTGAGGCAGCTGCTGGAGCCCCCACTCCACGGGGGGGAAGGAAGGACCGCTAAATGGATAAATGGAAGGACCACCCAGGGGTAGGCTAAGGATTGCTAATAAGCTCACTGGAGGATGGTCGCCSTGATGAGCACTGGAAAGCAGGAAAACATGGGGGAGCTGCTAAGCACCCAGCTTGCTTTATCCTCCATCAACACTGACAGTCMCCACAAATGAGGCCGCGGGGAGGCTGAAGCCAGCCTCTCTCACGGCCCTGTGAGGCACTAGACATGCTAGGAGGGAGCGGAGAGCCAGGGCCTGGGCAACAAGGACAACGGAGGGGCCATCTCCGGCCACAAACACCTGGCGGAGGGGGAGGTCCCTGTAATGGCGCCCCCCCTCGCAGCTCCCGCGCCGCGGCTGTAGGGGGCGCCGTGTGCCCCGCCGGTGCGGACTACARCTCCGGGCATGCAACGCGGCGCAGCGGCGCATGCGCTCACCGCCGGCCTCGCACTCCCTGCCTGCCGTAGGGGGCGGGGGGAGGGATCCCCATCCGGCGGGACCGACGGGAGGGACCGGTCAGCGCCGCCCCTCCTCTGCCGGCGGCTGCGGCGGCCCAAGCCTGGCGCTGCTCCCGCCGCTCGGCCGCACTGTTTACGGTCGCCCTACCCGTAATTTTTCGCTCCTCTTTAGTACCCGGGGGTGCGGCGGGCTGCCACGACCGGAAGCGCCCGTTGCCGTAGCAACCGCCTCCCCGGTAAACATCCAGGGTGCCCCCGGAAGCGGTCGGCGCTGGCCTCCCATGTGGAGATCGTCCTTATCGCTCCTGGAGGCGGCCGCAGCGGCTGCGGCCCACGTGGCCTCGGCGTTAAACATTAACGGCTTATTCATTAAAACATAACGAGAGGCTATGCCGGTTAAACCCCTCCGCGGAAACGATTGGCCAAGCACCCCTCCGCCCGGCCAATCGGCGCCGGCCACGCTCCGTCCGCAGGAAACCGCACATGGAAAGACACGATTGGCGGCGATAGCTGCAGGCCCCTCCCTTCCAGGCTTCCCATTGGCTGCATATTTAGCGTGGTACGCTCCAATTGGCCAGTCGCGGAGCGGCTCCCCCCACCCTCCAGCGCCCCCGGGTAGATAAGGCGGAGGGGGAGGGCCGCGGCCGCTCCAGTGGGCTCAACGGCGGCGCGGGGCGGGGGCTGCGGCCGGCGGCGGGCTCGGGAGCGTGGGGTAGGGGCGCCTGGGGCCGTTCTCTTTTGCGACCGCAGCCCGCGTTGCCATGAAGTCGGTGTGGGGGCTCGCTCTGGCGTGCACGCTGCTCCTGGCCGGTGAGTGTCCCCGGGCTTCTAGAAGCTTCTGGCTGGTGGTGGTTGGGGTGGGGGCGAAGGGGGTCGAGGTCTCGGCCAACAGCCCCTTCCCCCCCTTTTTGCTAGGGTAAGGGGGACGGAGGCGAACGAGAAGCGAGGTGGGGCCCTTGGCGTCTGGGGGGCGGGGGTACCCCTCACTGTCCCCCGTACCCGTTTTTGTCCGTGGGGGCGTACCGAAGGGAGGGGGAAGCGGTGTCCGGCCTCCTGCCTTGCTCTCCCCGAGCTGCTGCCGGCGCTGCTCTCTAGGGAGCGGGGTGGCGGGGGGAGGGGGACGGTACGTCTAAGGCGGTTCATGCGCCGTCACGGGCGGGGGCGGGGGGGTTTGGGGGGGTGTCCGTCCCCTTCCCCTTCCCCCATCTCTGATGTCTCCGGTTGGGCTGAACTTTCCGAGGGGGCGCGGAGGGACAGAACTGAGCCTAAAACCGTGGGGAGGGGTAAGCGGAGAACTTCGGTAGTGTGTAGTGGGGATCAGGTTCAGATCGTTGGATTCCTTGTTTTCCCAGTATCGGTTAGAGCTGATGAGGTGGATGTGGATGGGACCGTGGAAGATGACTTGGGTAAAAGCAGAGAAGGGTCTCGAACAGATGATGAAGTTGTTCAGAGGTTAGTACCTTGGGTTCTGGGTAAGTTACTTCTGAAACGTTAAGGCGTTCTTTTGCTTTTGAACGGTCAGTTAGAGCATCAGTAATGCCTAAAACCTCAGAAACAGAGGGGGAATACCCTTCAAAAGAGAGATCTAGTCAGCTGGGAGAAATAAAATATTTCTGGAAAAGACTGTTTCCTTCTAAATGGAAGTGAGCCTGAGAGCTTGGATTCAGAAATATTCAACTTGTTTCTGTCTAATATTAATAGTTGTATAAAACCTAATAAATTAATAGGGGGTTACTCTTGTATGTGGTAAATGGTGTCAGTTTAGTGCCTCCTGATGAAATAGCTCTATGCCTATGAACTGCCTCACCTCCTGTGAGATATACCACATGCTGAGGATTACAGTGGTTTTAATGTTCCTGTATTCTTCCCTGAATTTCTTCTTAGGAAAAAAGCCTTACTTGCAAGCATGGATTTTCACTCAAGTTTTAGATTAAGGTTATTGCTGTTGAGGATAGCTACTTTGCACATMTCTCATTTGATCATGTAACTTTGGGGCTGTGTCAGTGATTAAGGATCTTACTATTGTTCTAACTAGACTATTATTGCTGTTGCTAGATGATAAAATTAGTGATACTGTATGTGGACAAGACTACTTGACAGGTTTTCATTGTCCTAACAGAGAGGAAGAAGCTATCCAGCTAGATGGCCTAAATGCATCCCAGATCAAAGAAATCAGAGAAAAATCTGAGAAGTTTGCATTTCAAGCAGAAGTGAACAGAATGATGAAACTTATTATCAATTCTTTATATAAAAATAAAGAGGTTAGTGCCTTTATCAGTAGAACATGTTAGAACTGTTTGTGTGTGTTCTGGAATTCCTGACTACTGGTTTCTATTTCAGATTTTCCTGAGGGAACTTATTTCAAATGCTTCGGATGCTTTAGATAAGATACGGTTAATATCCTTAACTGATGAAAATGCTCTTGCTGGTAATGAGGAACTTACGGTCAAAATCAAGGTAAGAAACATTAGGTACCATCATGTCTGTCCGAGGAGAGGTGGGAGGAATGTAAAAAAAGATACTGCATCATTAAATCTAAATTTTTAGCTTAACACTGATGCAAATACAAACTAGGGCCACATCAGGACCCTTGCAATTAACTTTATCAATGATTACTCTTCTTTTAATGGTGAAAATATATTTCTGATTCTATAAAGAGTAACTGAAGTATTGAAATCCTTTGAAGGTAGGTCTTCTCATGTCTGTAGTTACTGCAGATTCAATTTATTGTAGCCAGGCATGTCTGAATTCGAGTAGCTGCTACTCTACTTACCACGTTTCTGTGGCAGTGTATTATGTATTAAGATACAAAGTGAAGTCAAACTGCATTTTCTCTTTTTTTTTTCAGTGTGATAAAGAGAAGAACATGCTTCATGTTACAGATACGGGTATTGGCATGACAAAAGAGGAGTTAGTTAAAAACCTGGGTACCATTGCAAAGTCTGGGACAAGTGAATTCTTAAACAAGATGACTGAAATGCAGGATGATAGCCAGTCAACATCTGAGTTAATCGGCCAGTTTGGTGTTGGCTTTTATTCTGCTTTCTTAGTAGCAGACAGAGTTATTGTCACATCAAAACACAACAATGATACTCAACATATTTGGGAGTCAGATTCAAATGAATTCTCTGTGATTGATGACCCAAGAGGAAACACTTTAGGACGTGGCACAACCATAACGTAAGTATTAAGTTTCTTTGGGTTTAAAAGAAAAAAAGTTGTGTGGGTACACTTTGCTCATTGAAATATGTGGATGACTTTAGCATTGTGACTCACGTATTGTTTGATTCTTATAATACAGCTTTTTTCAGTTTAACAGAAATATGCAAACTATTAACTGCATACAAAATAAATGTGGAGTGATAATGTAGTTTGCTTCGTATTCCATTAGGTGAACTTAGAAAACCATGAGCATCTTGACAACTAATTGTTGGCAAGTAATTCCAGACAGTTCAGCTGCCTGCAAACTCATTCAATTCCTCAACACAATTGTGGCCCATCAGAACCTATACAGGGGCTGTAGAGCTTCCTCTTGGAAACTGGCTGCTGTTTATATACCAGTGAGACTGTTCTGATGCAAATCTCAAACTAGAGGTAGTTTGACAATCCTATTTTCATCGCTTTCATGAGCAGATAAATTTATTTCATCTGGGTTGAGGACTTCTTCCTGAAGAAGGCACTTAGTATGAAAAAGTTCATCTCGGTGCTCTAGTCCCAAGTCAAGCCAGTGAGAGTGCATCAAGGTCCTGATAAGTATCAATATGATTTGAAGTTTTCATTTAGACTTCTGGATGTTGTGTTGTGCCCCAATTATTGAAAACAATTAAGTGTTTCTTCTCATTGGAGCAGTTTAGTAGGGATTGTATTTTTTGAGATATTTGCAGCTGAACTAGTAAAAGCTTTCTTGCATAAATTTGAATCGCTATAGCTGCAACAGTAGGAAAAAGCATCTCCTCCTGTAAAATGATTTTAAAATACTTGTCGAGCACTTTGATTGAAGGTTTTTTTATTTTCTTTAGCCTTGTCTTGAAGGAGGAAGCATCTGATTATCTTGAGCTGGATACTGTTAAAAATCTAGTAAAGAAATACTCACAGTTCATAAACTTCCCCATATATGTATGGAGCAGCAAGGTAAGTATATTTAAGCATTGCGTAGTAGGAGCTTTGGTTGTGAAAACTCTGGCCAGATCTTTCAGGAAGGATGAGGGCATAATACAGAACTTCTACTTGTCTAATTTCTAAAATTTTTCCATTCCTGACTCTTCTGGCTAGTATTTTACTAGTTACTTGCTCTCCAAAAGTTGGTGTGTTGCTAAAATCACAAACTTTCAAGGAACTTGGTTTTATTCTGACTCAAAGAACTTTACCAAAGGAGCAAGACTGTGCTAATTACCAAGAAAGATCTTTCTTCCACTGGCTTTGTTTGGTAGCTGGAAGCTTTGGTGAGCTCTCAGGCAGGGTCATGGTTAGGTGTCCTTCTGAAAATAGGGCAGCGTCTTAACTTTTAGGCCTGTTCTTCTGATGTTTTCTTGGGGTAGCACTAACTTAAAATCACCCAAGTCTCTGATTAACATCATGTGTAAAGCTATGGAAAAAATTAAATTCGAGTACAGTGACCTCCCGGTGTATTGAAAGAAAGCATGTATTCATGAAAAACGCAACTAAAAAACCATAGCTACCTATAGAGAAATGCTTGCGATAGGCAAATAACACAAATTAAACAGCTTAATCTCTCAGAGTACTAGTTTGAGAGAATACTAGAAGATACCTGGTAGGAAGCCAAGCAGTCCAAGTCCCCACTTTCAGTTGTCTCTTTAGACAGAGACTGTTGAAGAACCCATTGAAGAGGAGGAAGCAAAGGAGAAAGAAGAAACAGATGATGATGAAGCTGCAGTTGAAGAAGAGGAGGAAGAAAAGAAACCAAAAACTAAGAAGGTAAGCTTTGTCAGACTCGGGGTTTTGTAACTCTTGTCAGATAGTTTAGCAGTTTTTGTTAGGTAGTCTTCCAGAGGTTCACTTCAGTAGTGTGTGTGTGCTTTCAAACAGCAATCCTGTTTAAGTGCAGTTAGACATCTTGTCAGGAAAGAAGATTGTAAACAAAACAAACTTGTATGAAATCAGGCAAATGACTGACAGTAGCCTTGTGAGGCAGTGGTCCCAGAACTAATTATAAATACTTGAGTGAACTGCTTGAAATGATACCGGACTTCAGTAATCTGACATTGTTGAGTATTTTAAATTGAGTATACTCTGCTGGAAAGCTTTTTTGAGAATGGCGGTAGAACAGAAATACTGATACTCAGTGAATGTGTTAAATGTACATAGGACACACCATAGTATAGACTTAAGTTTTGTTCCCATGTGTTACACTAATTTGTATACTTGAATGAGAATATCCAGGCCATTGCATAATTTATTTTGTAACTTAGAAGGAGCATGTATTTTTGAGATGCTATTTTATGACTTAGCCTCAGTGGAGTGTCTTTGACTTAACCTGAAGTAAAGAATGACTCTTTATTATACTGTGGTGTTTACATACCTAGGTTGAAAAGACTGTCTGGGATTGGGAGCTCATGAATGACATAAAACCAATCTGGCAGAGACCATCTAAAGAAGTTGAAGAAGACGAATACAAAGCTTTTTACAAAACCTTTTCCAAGGTAAGCTCTGAGCCTCAAGATTGTTCCAAAGCAAGAGGTTTGCTATAGTATCTCTTGTTGTGTAAACAAAACAATGTTTATAGGATGGTCTACTTCTGAAGAATTATTTAATTGCTGTCAGTAGATAGACTGAATTGCAGAGAGCCTAGGAGGTATAGCATCTCAGTCAGGAGTTAACCTTTTTTTTCCAGAGAGAAGGTACTGCCACCCAAGTGTTGAGTGGCCTAGGTTTGAGAAGTAATACGTTCCAGCTCATATGGAGCTTACTGATGTGTTTAAATGTTGACAGGGAAATTTTTATGTAGTCTGAGAGTGGTGGTGCTTGTGTTGTACATGGTGGAAGAAAGCAGAAGATACAGCTTTCTAGAAGCAACATTGTCTTTATGTGTAAATACAGCATAATGTGTTACTTGGGAGTCTCTTAACTGTGCTGTGATGATACTGTATTGGTTACTGTGCTATTGGTGGTCAGCTTGTTTAAAAAAAAAAACCTACAAAACTAGTAGGTCTCAAGGAAGGTTACTTCTACATGAGTAACTTGGCTGAATCTGGAACTTTTGTCTCCATAATAGATTCTAACAAAGCATGGTTAGATAGTTTAATTGTAAAATAATAGCATTTATTTGGCAAACTCATGCTATTACTGGAAATGTGTTAACTCACCAATATTTTCCCCATGTCAATTAAAAGAATTCTGTCTTCACAGGAACACGATGACCCAATGGCTTACATCCACTTCACTGCTGAAGGGGAAGTAACTTTCAAGTCTATCTTGTTTGTTCCTAATTCTGCTCCACGTGGCCTATTTGATGAATATGGATCCAAAAAAAGTGATTTCATTAAGGTAGGACAAGCAAGTGTGTGGGTATGGATTCCTGTCAAAAAAAAAAAAAAAAAACAAACCCAAACATAACCTGGCTGCTGTTTCCTCTTGTCATTCAGTTGTATGTTCGAAGAGTGTTCATCACTGATGACTTCCATGACATGATGCCCAAATACCTCAACTTTGTTAAGGGTGTTGTAAGTATTACAAGTCTTACTTGCATTTGATTTTTTTTAATCTTCAAATACTGTTAGCCATACTTACGAAGTTTCTTCCTCAATTAGGTGGATTCTGATGATCTTCCTTTGAATGTATCTCGTGAAACACTTCAGCAGCATAAATTGTTAAAGGTAAGCTAATTGATCTTAAATTCCTTCATTGTAAACACATGACAGTAGTAAGATTTAGAAGAATAATGGCTTGATTAATTTTACTTTATATAAGGAGTGTGAAATTAAAGTGTAGGAAACCCACGCATTGCTGTTTTCAGACTACCTCTGTTTACTTCAAATCAGGGACACTAGGTGTCTTGAATCCATCCTTTGCAGTGGGGTTGAATTGAGGGTTCTTCCAAGTGCTTATTGTTATAACTTGGTATTGCGGCTTTTTTAGGTGATCAGAAAGAAACTCGTTCGCAAAACTCTTGATATGATCAAGAAAATTGCAGAAGAAAAATATAATGACACGTTCTGGAAAGAGTTTGGTACTAAYGTAAAGCTTGGAGTTATTGAGGATCACTCCAATCGTACACGACTGGCTAAACTTCTTCGCTTCCAGTCTTCTCATCATGAAAGTAACCTTACAAGCCTTGACCAGTATGTGGAAAGAATGAAAGAGAAGCAAGACAAAATTTATTTCATGGCAGGTGCCAGCAGAAAAGAGGTATGTGAACATGGAAGAAAGAGCGAAGGGGGAAAAAAAACATTACAGCTCCTAGTTGTAGTACCATAAACACTGTGAACTGTGTATTTGTTGTAAATGTGGAGACTCCATGCTTATGTTACTACTGCAGTTCAGTTTTACTTCTACCAAGACTTGCCAAATATAGTTGTACAGGTTTCAGTAGCTGCTAGTACCAACGCAATTAAACTGGTATCTGATTTGTTTTGTCATCTTAGGCTGAGTCCTCACCATTTGTTGAGCGTCTTCTGAAAAAGGGCTATGAAGTGATCTATCTGACTGAACCTGTAGATGAATACTGTATTCAAGCTCTGCCAGAGTTTGATGGCAAGAGGTTTCAGAACGTAGCAAAAGAAGGAGTTAAGTTTGAAGAAAGTGAAAAGTCTAAGGAGAGTCGGGAAGCCTTGGAAAAGGAATTTGAACCACTCTTAAATTGGATGAAAGACAAAGCTCTAAAAGACAAGGTAAAATGTTACACTATATGTAACGCATATTTGTAAATGCTGTTGTACTTGCTACAACACACCTTGCAGATTCTTTGAGCATAGACTTGACAGTATCTTCTTTGTCTTTCTATGGATAAATAAACATGTTCAATACCTTTATTTCAGGAAGATAATGAGTTACAATGTCATCTTAGAGCCTTCAGAAAATATTGGAGTGACAGGAAATTTCAGAGTTACTTACTTTATTCCCTGTATAAGCTATTAGCTCTGTGAACTAACATTAAGGCTTTTTTTTCTACAGATTGAAAAAGCTGTGCTATCTCAACGTTTAACCCAGTCGCCATGTGCTCTTGTGGCTAGTCAGTATGGATGGTCTGGTAACATGGAAAGAATCATGAAGGCTCAAGCTTACCAGACTGGGAAAGATATATCTACAAAGTAAGCTTCCAGTTACGTAGCAGCAGACATGAAATGTAGTTGATGGCCCTCCTTGCTTGGTGTGGGCACACCAAGCTTCCATCTGGTTCAGATGATCCTTCATATTTTTAAGGTCACTTATAACCAAGTTGCAGTCTCAGTCATAGTCTTACATTGTTATTTCAAAGCCCAGTATGTAAAACTGCCTGGTGAGCAAGACTCATCAGTGGCATTTGCTATCTGTCACTTGGTGACAAGAGAAGATGAACTGTCTTAGTAACTCTAATGCTTTTTAGAGTAGTAAAGTGGGGCTGGGGAAAGAATACACTTGTTACTGTGGCTGTGATCAGTATTTATGGGTTTAAAGATGTAGCTGGGTCCTGTACTTCAAAACTTAGTGATGTAACTTCTATTCTTTTCAGTTACTATGCTAGCCAAAAGAAGACTTTTGAAATTAACCCCAGGCATCCACTGATCAAGGACATGCTGAGGCGAGTCAAGGTAAACAAATAACAGTAGTGAAATATTGACTACCTGGCTGCATACAGCCTTGTTAATAGTTCTGTTTGGTTTTTTTAATTCTCTTTCACATTAGGAAAATGAAGATGACAAAACAGTTTCAGATCTTGCAGTGGTATTGTTTGAAACGGCAACTTTGAGATCTGGGTATATGTTACCAGACACTAAGGAATATGGAGACAGAATAGAAAGGATGCTTCGTTTAAGTTTAAACATTGACCTGGATGCAAAGGTTAGTTTGCTTTCAACTTGGGGCTGCTAATTGACTTATTGCTGCTACATCTTAAAAAGCAGATACTTGATAGACTTGCATAAAGTGAAATGTATCCAGCTTCCTACACTTAGGTGGGCCACCAGGAGCCCAATTCAAGTACCTGGGTGGGAAACTAATGAGTTTGTACACCATGCTCATGTCCTCTCTTCCACTCTTCTTTCCAGTTGCTTGGGATTCCGCTCTTTCATTACGCTTCTCAAGTATTGTCCTGTCCTTAACTAAGTGGTGGTTCTGTGGGAGTAAATTAGGGGCCAAAGACACACGTGCCCATCTAATGAATGGAGAAGTTCGTAAGTGGATATAAGTAATACAGGTTCTCATAATGGTATGCAAGAACTTATGCTGGGTATCTTGCTGGAGGAGGCATGATAGTGTGTCAATGCTAAACAGAACTTGCTTTCTCCTTCAGGAAGCTTGGGGCAAATGTTAGGAACTGATAGTGAATACTTCCATACCCTGTGTTTAGCTAGTCCACAACTAGTAAACATCCTAAACAGATAAAGCAAATTGCGTGTGACCTTCCTACAGGTGGAGGAGGAACCTGAAGAGCCTGAAGATGCAGCTGAGGAGGCAGAGCAAGATGAAGAGGAGGTGGATGCTGATGCTGAAGACAGTGAAACACAGAAGGTAAGGTCTCAACTTTGACTCATTTCTTACCAATATTTATGTGCAGTTTTGTCTGTGGTGCTTCCTGGCAACAAACTCATTCACTTTGCCTTTCATGACACTAGTTTTTAGTGTGAGGCGTTTTCCAAGCTTTTCTTGGAGGGGGGGGAAAAACTGCAGCACAAATGACACTTCATTCCTTACCAAACTGTATGGTAAGAGGAAAACACTTAGATATGTTCAAAGTTGGAGCTAAGCTTAAGAGATTGTAACAGTGCCCTATGGCAAGAAAACAGCAGCAGTCAACTTAATGTTATCTGTTGGATTTCCACAGCTTGTGGGCAATAACATCAACAAATTGGCAAGAGTGTAGTTTCAAATGCTTACAATAGAGACTTGCAACAACACTACAGACAACAACACTACTTCTAAACAGTTTAGTTGTATGTGAAGTCAGCCTTCACTTAGCTAATGTCTGCAGTTTTAATGATATCTTAAGGAAACTTAGGTTCAGTTCTTCTGGGACAGCTCTTGTAACCTTTTCTGCTTTCAAAAAGCAACATTCCGATTCTCTGTTTGATGTCTCCACAGGAATCCACAGATGTGAAAGATGAACTGTAAGCTGCACTCAACTACCATCCTGCATTGGGGGGGTTAGGAGGGAATGTGAATTAGATTGTTTTGGTTTTTTTCCCACTGTAAAATGTTGAGGGATGGTATGGGGTTTAAGGGTAAAGGAAGATTTTTTTTTAAGTTGACTTTTCTAAAAACATTCCTCCTGAATGTAAATTTGTATTATTTAACTGACTTGGTGTAAAATCTTGTCATGTACAAAATAAAATGTTCCCAAACACCACTAACTCTAAATTTTACATAGTAAGCTCATCTTGTGGGCTAGCACAAAGAAATTAAGGGATTGTCTTGAGTCTTCAGGTCCTTTGTGCAAGAGGCAGTTTGCAGTCCTCATGCCTTTCCACACTGGCACAGCCATTCTTAACGGTGTAGTGTATGCCTATGGTTGGGTTTTGTGTTAACAAACCTGCTGTGCTGTTTAGCCAAAATATACCTGCTATCTGAGAGCCGTACTGAACTTGCTAGTTGAAATAAGCATTCAAGAAGTTGTGTCTACTGACATCTTAAGAAAGAGGAGATAGGGCATTTAAAAATAGCATTGGAATAGAAGTCCTGCCAGCTTGTGCTGGCTATGTGACTTGACTCCACTGTACAGAGTGGGCAGTGGTAGCTTTTACAGCTGAGATGAGAAAAAAAAAAAAAAATTTCCTTTCACTAAAGGTGTGAACAACAAACAACCAGAAGTGGCTCACTGCCTGCGAGCCTATACCATCCTCCATGGTATTTGGTAACCCTCCCTTTAACTAGTGTAGCTTTCCCAACAGCTACAGCAGTCCTGCTTTCTACAGTTCTTTAAAGGTGGAAGCTCTTGTCTGTTACAGTTATTCCTTGTTACTGTTGTTGCTAAACTTTTTCACTCTTGTTCTATGTCTCTTTAGTATGGCAAAGCACTGTAAATACTTAATCTAATTCCAGCTACATCTGTTGACACCAAATTGTCATGTAGACAGGTTGAACTGGAGGCACCACTTTCTCTTCTATTCTTCTGTTGGCTTTATGTGGTGTTTGGATGAAGCACTACATTTTCTCACTAGTGCCTCTACTTTGAAACACCTTAATGGGGTTGGTGGAAAGTGTTTACACTGAAATTTTTTTGCCTTCCTCTGTGGAAGAAGTATATAGGAGTAGTACTTCTATACAGTGACTCCAGTTAAGAACCACTCTTCTGTTTCGTTAACAGAACTTTCATGAAGTTTGAGGTTCTGCAATCTGAAGCAAAATAAACTGTTTCTAATTAGGTGAGGGCACTAAACACTGGCCTGAAGAATTTGCTTTCCTTTTACGTTTACTAGGCAGCTTCTATATTGCCCAAATACTGTTTACATGCAATAAATACAAATGCCATGTATCAGTGTGGTTATTGAGTTAGGGTTTATACAGAGATGTTAGCTTTATTCAAGTATGCTGTTTGAGACTTCAAGGAATGGGAGCTTAGTTTTGTGTTTTTGAGGGAGTTTGGGGTTGGTTTGGGTTTTGCTCGCTATAGTAGTATCTTAGATGCACCGTAAGAGGCTTTTGTTATTAGAGCATGCTGAGTGGTCTAACCCTAGAGTGTAGTTCAGCGGCTAGCAATATCAGCTTTAATAGCAGTCCTTTGTTAGTAAGTTATTGAATAGGGCAGGTGCACCATTTCTTCTTAAGGCATGGTCCTCTTACTATGGCAGTGCAACTTTGTCTTTTGTGCTCTGTAGCAATCAACTGCTGCTGAGGTTTTGATTTAATGCTTCCTAAAATATCACTTACAGTGATACACTTCTGAGTACATCATCAATACGCACCCCTCTATATCTCTATTTGACCAGCCTGAGTAGCAAATGTGGCTCAGGCCTACTGTATGGTTTAAGAGTGCTTCTGCAGCTACCGAACTGAAGAGGAGTGTTGGAAGCGTAGGGTTGCTTGCTACAGTATTCTTAATCTGTTAATTACTTGTAGACTTAAGCAACCTTTGCTCTGTTACATAGTTGAAGTTCTCAATGCCTTGATTGGTTTTAGGATGACGTATCTGATTCAATTTCAGAAATAATAAAGAGCACACTTGAGAGTCATGCTTTGTGCTTCTTCATCTTCCTCAGCTGTGAGGATATCATGTGCAACATGGCTGTGGTCCAGCTGCATCTCTACCCTGGAGTGACAAGTGCTTGCTATTAATAAGCACAAAATGTAGTTGTAAGCTTGCTTTTTTTTGGGGGGGGAGGGGGGGGTCAGCTATATGAAGTAAAATAGCGTTAATGCTGGAAGAAGTGTATCCCAGTCATACTGAGGCTATTTCTTTCAGTGCCACAGTCACACTGATTCCAGTGGTGTCACCTCTGCTGTTAAAACCTGGTGTATTGTAAGCTTTGCTGTTCCTAGATGGGCACTCATGAGAACGGTTCCCTCAGTGCTAGAAAAGGCTGGGGTAAAACAAATGCTCCCTGTTGCTCAGTTTCCATTAGTAGAAGGATACATTCAAAAATCTAATCCAAATTAGTAGTAACTTCCCCCTGCAGCCATTAGATCTGAAAAGCCTTTAGAAAATACGGAGAAATGCATCTTTCATGTCAGAAATCAACAACGTAACGACAGAGGTGATAACTCTGACAAAGTAAGGGTCAGTGGATCCTGGCTCTTTAAAGGGATAACTGAGAAGCTGCTATTCCTGCCCTAGTTAGAACAGGAACAAAATACTGCTGAACTGCCCCATCTTGTCTCTTCAAAAAACGTTGTCTTATGCTGGGGTGGAAGATTGTCAATCTCAGCTTTGTTTAGGTACAGTGAAGGAAAAAGTAGTTTCACCAGAACTGGACCCATTAAGATGTTCTTATTGATTGATTTCATTTGGGCTTAACATCTGAGATTCACTTGAGGCCTTTCTATCAGTGACTGCTGTTATTGATAAAGGTGTCCGAGATAGAGAGCCTGTCATCTAGTAATACTACGTACAACCTGCAGCCTGAACATCCACGTGGGCACGTAAGAGCAGGAGAGGATCTCATCCTGCCTCTGCTGCTCTTCTACATCAGCCAATAGTTGCAAAACTGTGTGAGAGCAGAGGCACACACATACGCAGAGGAACTATAAACCTTTCTTCCTAGGAAAACCATTCCAACTTATGCAAACATAAATAAAATAACAGCTTCGCAGCTGGAACAGATGTAAAAGCAGCACTTTCAGTGATCATTTCTGGATCCCTCTGCTATTACAAGAGCTCCAAGTACTTTGCCAGTAGAAATTAGGGAGCTTTTTTGTTTTCTTAATGGGTAATCTGTCAGATTGTGGTTTTCTTTCCTGAGTTAGACCTGAGTGAGAATTGAGGATGAAGCCTGGGCCGTGTCTTGGTATCTTTCTCAAGGGAAAGCAATCCCCAACCTTCACAAGCTCTACTGCATACCATTCAAAAATGGGTTGTTGTACCATCTTTGTAGGATGTTGACTTTGTGTATCTGATGTGAGAGTTTTGTGGTGATCCTATTTCAGGACTGAAAGGTAAACCTGCACTTGTTATTTCAGAGTTTTGCATATTTACAGGTATCAAAATCAGCTGTAAACAGAAGATGCCCAAATGGAGTACAGACATAATTTCAGTGCAATCTGTATGTATTTGCCCCATTTTAACTACTACAGCCAAGTTGTAAGATCCTCCCCAGCCTTACAGTGGACGAAAGTAGATTTCCTGTCAGTAATACAGACAGAAAGCCAATGTAACTGCTGTCACAGCAGCTAGCCAGCATTAGGAGGAGTCCAGTGCCAGAAGTGCTGCAATAAGGAATCTTTCTTATTTGTACATGCCATCACTTACTGTATCACGGTCTGGGTTACGTCCAGTAATACTGAGTTAAAGTTTAAAAAGGGCAGAAATGCCAACAGGTAAGTGGGGTTCTACTACAGATGAACAGGTAAGCTTATTAAGGCTAATGAGTGGCCGTAAAAGCCTGACTTTTCAATATGCTAAACTTCCTATACTTGTTAATCAGCTTAAAAGTTTCAAATTCCATCAGACGCACCAATGTGAGTTTACATCTTTTATTCTGAAGAATACTTAGGCTGCCATCAAGATTAAGAAATCATAAGCATTTTGGCGCACAACCGATTGGACTTCTGACAACAGTATTCATCGTACATGTATTTTTAATGCTGCCTGTAACTCTACTTAAAGGAAACAAAAAAAAGTATTAAGGGAATACAGTATTTCACATGTGGATTTCTGCAGTTGAGACAGTTGAACAAATATTTTACCAGTTCTAGTTTTCACAGCGTAAGTAAATTCTGGTCACTGTTGTGAAGTTTGAACTTTGCTTGATCTTGCTTTTAGACCCAACAGTTCTGTTTTCAGTTCTCCAGGCTTAGGAGGTATTTCAGGTATACTCTGTTAGAAATGGAGAGAGAAGTCAGTGTTGTGGCAAAAGGAAAACTAAACTCACAAAACAGTAAATCAGCATACTCTGTAAGAGAGAGCATGATAGCTAAATTGTGATTATACCGCCCTCTTTTTTGAGGAGAGTATAATTCTTACATGCAAAACATCTTAAAAATTAACCTATTACCTTTTTGTAATTTGACTTTTATTTTAAAGTAGCAAAATATGATTTGAAAAAAAGGAGGAAAAAAGAAGAATGGACAGTTTGTTTTAAAGGAACAAAGGTTTCTTTTGCTATTGAAGAAAGGAAGTGTGGTTGAGATGTCTAGTGCAGTTGAAGTTTCCACACATACTCTTTCTCTTGGTGACAGAAGAAAAAGTTTCACTGCTTCTACCCTTCTGTTTTAGAAATTAAGCACTGAAACTGGAGATGAAATTTAAAAAAGGAAGAGACACCAGATGACATGACATTTCAAGAACCATACCTCCTCAAAATTCATGCTAGTTTAAAGAGGTGTAGATCATTAGACCATTCTGAATAAATATGCCTATTTGCCTGTAATGAAGGCTACAGTACAGACTATTAAAATACATCAATTCTTATGCAGCTATCAATGATTTAAGCCTCATTGCTTAAATTTTGACACAACAGCTGAAGCATGGTGATTTTTTAAACTTATTTCTGATTTGAAAATAGCAGTGTTTTTAAAAACCCAAAACGTATATAAGAGTAGGAGGATGAAGTAAGGCTTACAAGTTAGAAGGCCTCCAAGAGACCAAATCAACCATTAATACCCCAGGTGGATGGTCTCAGTTGGAGCTTAGTTCTCTGTGGCTGTAATTTTGATAGTCTCGGCTCTCAGTCTGTCGTTGTTTCTAACGTAAACTTTTGGTCATCTTCGTCTCCATTACTGGAGGAAAAATAGTCTATCTAAATCTAGTATAGCCCCTCCTCGCCACTTTTGCACGCTCTTTTCAAAAACCAACTTCCCGCAGTACAAAACCCCTTCTGGAGAAGTTTGCAGGGCTTCTTCGTTGCCGGTGCCACGTCGCCAGGTCGAAGGCAGCTCCAAGAGACGACCTGGCCACCTGGTCGCTGCTTCTTCGGTTTCTGCAGTCAGGCCAGAGGCCTTTCTAACGCAAAGCCTCCACAGGAGACCCTCCATCCCGCAGACGCGCTACCAGCCTCCGTAACGCAACCAGCGGCCGGAACCGCCCGAGCACTTACAAGGTCAGGCCTGTAGTACCTGTGCACGACCTCGGCGCCGGCGAACATGGCCAGCATGCTGGCCGCCAGCGTCTTCAGGTAGGTGGGCCAAGGCACGCCGGCGGGCATGGCTGCGGGGAGGGCCCGGGAACGCGGCGCCTCACCGAGGGGCTCGCACAAGGCAGCCCACAGGCGGGAGAACCGGCCCCCGCGCCACCCGCCCTGGTCCGGCGGTCGGACTCACGCCCCCGCCGCCGCCCAGACACACGTAACGCGCCGGACGTGCGTCATCCCTCCGCCTCCGGGGCGGCCGCAGCATGGCATGGCGGCGGGCGTGCCGGGGGGGGGGGGGTTGAGGCCGGCCCCTCGCGGAGGAGTACTCTGCTGCGGGTGACGCGGAGTAAGTCGTCACGTAGGCCCCGAAACCCTCAGACGGCGGGAGGCGGCCGTGCGACCCGCCGGGCACAGCTGAGCCGCCCGCCTCCCCCCGCGCCCCGCGCTGCCGCTCCCGGCCCGGAGCCGCGAGGAGTCACCTCCCCCCCGGCGCTGGCACCGCCCCCTCCCCGCCCACGTGACGCGGGGCTGCCCGGCAGGTCGGTTGGGGCGCTGAGGCGCGGGGGGAGGGGGCGGCGGGGGGCGGCCGGCGCGGGCGGTGACAATAGCCCCTTCGGCGCCGGGAGGCTCCGCGCCCGGGCATGGAGGCCGAGGAGTTGGGCAGGTACCGGCGGGGGCCCGGAGCCGCGCTCGGGCCTCGCGTTGGGGATCGCCGTCGTCCTTCTCCTCCTTCCCCCCCTCCCACGGCCGGGGGGAGCCGGGGCGAGCCGGGGCCGGGCTGTGGCGCCCCCCTGCCCCCTTCCCCGAGCCCGCCCTGGGCACAAAGCGGGAGGGGAGGGGAGGCGCTCCCGGGTGGGGTGTGAGAGGGGGCGCGGCGAGGTGGGCCCAGGGCCGTGGGGCGGCCCTCTGCGCCTGTGGGGGAGCGGGGTGGGGCTGGACGGAGGCGTTGGGGCTGTGGGGAGCGTGGGGCGCGATGCCGTGTTTGTGTATGCCGGGTGGGCGCCGGGAGAGGTGCCCGGAGCGGGAGCTCTGCGTGGGGTTGGTGGTCGTACGACGGGGATGTGCGGGCGCTGATGTGGGTAAAATGGGACCGAAGGCGGTGTAGGGCCGGTGGGGCAGCCCTGTGTGTTTGGAGACCGCCGTGCACTGGGTGCGTGGAAAGGGCGGGCAGCCCTGGTGTGAAGGGGGGTCAGGGTCTGTCGGGGCTACAGCGGGGACGGGGCTTGCTGTGTGTTAAGAAACACATGCGTGCGCATGCATGCAGTGGAGGCCTGTGTGTGTGGAGGTGGATTTGTAAATGGTTTAATACTTGGTTTTGTTCCAGTGGACATATCTTTTTCTCTTCTCTCTTTTCTTTTCCCTTCATTTTTGGCATGAACTGAAGGGGGGGGGTTAAATCACTACCTTTTCCTCATGAAACTGAAAATATTTATTTAAATGTTCCATAATATATACATCAATAACAAAACATTGTGTTTCTGAAGCTGTGCAAGAAAAATGATCTAAAACAAAATGCATATAAGGGTTAGAGGTGGGAGTAAAAGCTCTTTTTCATCTCATTACCGTGTGGTTAGAGGACTTGTCCATGATATGGTGCAAATTTTCCTCTGTTTAAAGGGACTTCAGTTCCCTTTATAAGAAGGAGGCTTTATATTCGCATAAAATAAGAAGACATGTATTATAGGAAGATTTCTTGTTAGAGACTGTTATTGGGTTAGATGCTTTCATGTCTTTCTTACTCACTCTGTTCTGCTCTGTATAATTAGGCATTTATTACATTATGAACTGGATTCTACATGTCTCAGTTGTGTTTCCTAATACAAACCTGAGGATCAGTTTTGTTCTGTTCAGTAACTGCACAAGTATTTTATATAAAATGGAACTCTTCCAGCAGGGGGGGTTGAGGTATTTACTCTGAAAATCCTCCATGACTTTGTTAGCCAACTTCCCCAGGAATCTGACAGACCTACATTCAAATTTATTCTCCTTGGTTCAGGGCAGGTATTTGGTTCAAAATCAGTGGCCTGATCACAAGACTGTGGGCTGTTCTGGCATAAATCTGATTTACAGTGGGATTCTTAAATACCCATTGCGTAATAGAGAATGGTCCCTTCTTTTGAGACATTTCTATATATCTAAAAAATATTTGGTGTTTTTATTAATAGCTCTGAGGTGATAAAATTATTTCCTGAAAACTTACTGTTCAGGAAATCTTTTCTATGTATTTGTATGGCAGTATAATCTATGGACAAGAAGGCGGCTGCATGGGTAGAAGGGAATGACAGTATGAAGCAGAAGTTTGTGTTGGGGTGTGAGGGCTGTACGTGACTAATAAATGTGTGGAGCAAAAGAGCTGTATGTGGAAAAATGTCTTGGTGCGTGGAAGGAGACTGAATCTGTGTGTGTGTGAACACTTCTGTGTAGAATAAGTGCAATATTTGTGTTAGGATTCAGTGTGGGATAACTGGACAACATCTGCCACACTATTTGCTAAAGCTGTTTAATAATCTGCATAGTAACTAATGCTGTGTGTATTCATAATGCTTTGTAGCCCAGAATGATTCATCCATTCTGTATCATATCAGACAGAGTAACTGATGTAACATTAAGAAAATCTAAAACTTGGGAAACTTGAAGTCCAAAGAGTTTTAACTCGCTTGTGTTGTAAATTGTCGGTATGTTTGATAGACAGTTTGCCTTGGTAATGTGTGCTACAGAGTGTTTTTTCAGAAAAAAAAGGGAAAAGCTCTACGCTTCACTTACAAATGTTGTGATTCTTCCACATTATAGTAATCACGAGAGAACTGTACTGTTAATGTTGGGTTTAACATCCCCAATACCAGCTAAGCACTCAGACTGCTTAGTGGATTTAGATAATTTACTGCCTTGTTAATAGAGTCGTTGGAGAATGTAAGTGCAGTACTTGCCAGCCTTGATAAAGATTGATGTTTACAGTCTATTTGGTACATCGCTAAATTTCTAAATTGTTGATAAATTATGTCTCTTTTTTTCTCCCTTTCTAAGATACTACGCTTATCTTCAGCAAGCTCAAGTGTTTTACACGTTTCCGTTCCATCAAATGATGACTGCAGCGCCTAACATGGAAATCATGACTGAGCAGCCGACTCTAGAGGGCATTCCAGAGCCAAACGTTGCTCAGGAGCCTCCAAAAGGTAGTTTGGGCTGTGCTAAGCAAGCTAGAACGTTAGTAATCGATTGGAGGGGAGGAAATTATTGATCTTGAACTGCTTCTTTGGACCAATTGGATTTCTTGATGCTCTTTGAAGAAGTATTGATTAATTGTATTCTTTAAGTAATGTTTGTTACCAGACAATTAAAAAGATAAGAAGTAAACCCAGGTGATAGTGTTCACATGGTTCAGTCTCACAAAATTATCTTGTTGCAGGAAAAGCAGATTTTTGTTTCAGTAGATAAACGTATCATTTTTAGCTGATTTCATGGGTTTTAGTATTATGTTAGAGAAGTTTTCTTTTTTCAGTCAGAGTTAAAAATATTTTTTTTTAATTTCTGCAAGGGAAGTACAGTATAATACTTTTTATTTGAAATATTTTTGTTTAAACGGTGTTTTAGTGTGTTGTGGTAATCACAAATAGTTAATTGGTTATATACACTAAGGATTGTTTGTTTTTAGTGAGGCTTATTTAAACAAATACAAACAATGCTGGAAAGTGTCCTGTAAGTGACACGAGTTTTGTACTTTATGCACTTGTACATTGCCTTTCTTTTCCACAAAGTGGATTTTGTACACTTAGGCTTTACACTAACCATGCCAAGAAAAGATCCTTTGTTCTGTTACTCTTATGCTTGCTCTTTACCACACAAAAAAGGCAGTGATCTCCACCATGCTTAAATTCTGAGTCTATAGCAAATATTCACACACTGAGTTTCATCTTGCTTTTAATATATAGATACAGGACAGAGCTCTCTGTACCAAGGTAATCTATCAGGCATGTTCATGCAATGACATTGCTTGTTTAAGTGCATCCTTTTATAAGCTTCAATTTTTCTTTTTTGGTTGTAATGCTTGGCCAGATGAAATCATAGGAAGAAAACCTCCAGTTTAAAACAGTTGCAACTGCTCTATTCATTCACTGTATTATTCGCTACCGTTAAGATGCATCTTACATGCTATATTTATTATATAGCACTTATATAAGTGCAGCTTTATTATTGGATAACATGACGTCACCATGAGCACGCTGTTTGACTGCACTTTCAAGTATTTTTAGACAACCATAATCTTCTGTGATGAAGCTGTTCCCTAGTGTTTTTGCAAGAATTGAAAGTTGAGTAAGGCCTTCAAAGGCAGGGCTTGAAGATTTACCAAATGTGTGTGAAATTTACAGAAGCATGTATGAAAGGCAAAGATTTGGAGTCCAGCTACCTGCTGTGATGAAAAAAGTAAAATTTTTAGGATTACCGTCTGAAAGGCTGCCCTGGCATTGTTCATCTGTCGTGACAGTGTCTGGTTGGTAGGTACCTGATCAGCATGAGCGTTAGGAGAACATTATCCTCCTTCATTTGAAATACATCCAACTCGGAGCAGTCAGTATCTGCGGCATTTTGCTGTAACATGAAAAACCTCCTAGTTCTTCAAGGGGTAGGAAAGAAAAGCTCCTTATGTGACTCACCAAGTGGAAACAAAAGCTGCTTAAGTGCCTCACCAAGTCCGTGCCTTTCTAGTCTCTTCTTCATTGTAACTAGACTATAGCTTGAGTACTGTTACTTACAACTTTCCTAAGCAGTTGCTCCAATGATGTGGTGGGAATTTCACATGACTTTTGTCTTTCTTGTAAGAAAGCTGAGTGCAAACAAAAACAGCCCCAAAAAAATTTGCAGACTTAGAGCAGTGCCCTGGTATCCACCGTATTTATTTCTTATCCAAGGGAGAGTTTCATCTAGAAATTTTGAAAATAAGGTGAAGTCTCAATTTCGAAGTAATAGATTACCTTGGCTCTTTGTGGATTGCTGCTAAATATGTTTTCATACTTTTGAAGTTGTGTTTTGCAACTTGACATTATTAATGAACAAGGACAGAGAGCAATCTCTGGGTGGTCATGTCATGACCAGTACCTCTGCTGATTCAATCTCTAAGCTTTAGAGGCCAGAAGATGGGGAAGTTTCAAATGAGTGAACAGTGACTACTTTATGTTTGCATTTTGTGAATAAAAATTAATGTTTGGTGTCACTCATTCAAATTGAGATCCTGAAGCTCTTATACATTACCTTGCTGTATGATGCATTGGACAGTGTCTATTCTGTAAACAATAAATTGTAAATAGCTTATGCAGCATTCAACCTATGTGTTTGTGTTCCTGACAAGCTTATACCTTACACTGTAGGTAATCCTTGAGACCTGTTGCTTTTGACATGGTGTTCAGTTTCTTCAATATGTTACATAATCTGTAACAATTAACTTTCATATTTAGAAGCTGAAGTGTGAATAGTAGACTAGAATCTACATTGCATTCCTTGGAACCTAAGCTTTGATGTTCTGGCATATCCTCCAAAAGAAATGAAACTCTTGCCAAAGGATTGTTGCATACAGCATGTAAACAGCATCACCTAGTCATGAGGTTATTCTTGGTTTGTATCCTACGTCAGCGTAATTGCCTGTGAGTAGTGTGTGTGTCTGTRGTACAGAGACACCCAAGCTAGCTCTGTGTTGAGGCTGCAAAACCAAGATTCATCTGATAATTGTTTAAATCAATGAATTTAGAAGGTAAATTTATCTGTCTGATTTCTTTTTGCGTCCATACATTTAGCTCAGTCTTTTTGAATATCCACACTGCAACATTAGAAATGTACAAAAAGGATATTTGCTGTGTGTTTCAGAAGTTAAAAAAGGAGGAAGGAAAAGAAAAGCCAAAGCAACTGAGCCAAAGCAACCCAAAAAGCCTGCTGCTAAAAAAGAAAAAACAGCGAAGTCAAAAGGCAAACAAGAAAAGATCACAGATACTTTTAAAGTCAAAAGAAAAGTGGACCGTTTTAACGGTGTGTCTGAAGCTGAACTTCTGACCAAGACTTTACCTGATATTTTGACCTTTGATCTGGACATTGTAATAGTAAGTAACTCACAGTTACAAGATTAGGTAGAAAAGCAAATAGTCTGTACTCACTGGTTATGATATACATTCCTTCTGCTTAATTATCTGTATTGCTTATATGGCAAGATCTTGCAAGATAAAGCATATAAACTGTTTCCTGTGTGTAGAGCTGCTTTGCATTTTCTGTTAAAAATCATAGTAACATAGTTCTAACTTCTGAGAAGTCTAAGGCTTATATATAATACGAAGTCATGAGAGACTGTTACTTGACACTTTATTTTCTGGAAGTGCCACACCAGTGGCTTTAAAACACACTGTGAGCTGCTCTTTTGACATTGCACATCTAAATGAGACACTGCTATAAAATTGTCAATTTTTTAAAATAATGATGGAAGGTACCATTAACAGTTTTGTTTACTGACAATAACTTAAAGGGAGTTGAATAAGCATCCTTACTGTAACTTGATTAAATTCCTGACTAGCAAGCCATGTTCTCATCGTTAAAATGGACTGGTATCTTTGTAGATTGGCATAAACCCTGGCTTGATGGCAGCTTACAAAGGACATCATTACCCTGGACCTGGAAACCATTTTTGTACGTTTTTGTTTTCCTTTCTTTTTATAGAATCTGCAGAACTTTGTAGAGCTTGTGGCATTTTAATTAAACTGGTTTGGTTTTTGGTTTTTGCCTTTTTTTTTTGGATGCAGAGAGGGATTTTGCTTTTAACCATCCAAGAGTGATTTAAATCCCCTAAGTACTTCTGTCAAATACCATACATAAAAAGGAATAATCAGTGACTTTCAATGCAGGTTTAGAATTGTCATGTATACACAGTATTACCAAATAACTTCTTGGTGTATTAGTGTGCAACATAAGGAATAAAAATTAAATCTCTACTACTTGAATTATCAAGGGTAAGTCAATAGGCATCAATTTCTGATATAAAACTACGCACATTCTCTCAAAAATGCATTTCGGCACCCTTGTCTGTTTGCATTTATTCATCTCTCCTAAACAAGCTTTCTAACTGGTGAAGAAGCAAAAACCATTGCCCTTTCCCGGTAGACATATGGATCTAGCATACCTGATTCTCCAGACAGATATTTTTTCCTAGGTATTTTTCCATTTAAATAATATTTTCTGCAGCATGTTCTCATAAAGAAAGATCATACCTGAACTCTGAAATGCTCTGTTTTGCTTACGGGGAGCCATTCCAGCTGTGGAGCTCCATGTGGGCTGATTTGCAGCCCTATGGTACTCCAGCCAAAATGCTTCTGGTATCCAGCAGACTTGTAAATCAGGCTTGGGTATTTCTCTGGTGTTCTGCAGACTAGCCAGACTAATAGCCGCCTTTACCGAGAAGCAGACCAGATACGCGTGCTCTGACCAATGCAGGTGTTTGTAAGCTTCCCAGATCTTAGGAGCTAGCGTGGTTAATTTGTGCTTAAGAGATTGGCAGTGCACATCACCCAAACCATACTTTAATACGCTAAATATGAATGTAAGATGTCAACAGGTTCTGTCAGAGAGGCCCAGTGCAAGGAGAAGCGATGGCAAGGTTGTAAAAGAAAACTGACACTTGTTGTATTTGCTACATTCTTTCCCACAAAAATCCATATTGTTCACATTCACTGCCTGCTTAAGTGAATCACAAAATCTAAAGCTCTTTCTGAACTTTTAGAATAAAAGTCTAGTTTCCATACACAGGATCATGGTGAGGAATTCCTGTTGTCCACTAGGGATTTTCTATCCTCTTGCAGTAGATAAAGTAATTTTGGCTGTTTTAAACTTTTCTAAATAGGGCAGTAGTCTTCCCAAATTAACTGATGCTCTGTTAATGTAGACTCTTCCTTTAGCATTCCAGTACTCTGATAGTCGAGGGGGCCTTTTGGTTTTGTTTTCTTTTCCTTAGAAAAAGGCAAATGCATATCTTCCTGCTTCACAGGGAAGTGTCTGTTCATGTCTGGTCTGAGTAATGAACAGCTGAGCCATATGGATGACCACACCTTGCCACATAAATATGGRATTGGATTTACAAACATGGTTGAAAGGACAACACCTGGAAGCAAAGACCTCTCCAGGTAGGATAACAAGGGGGAATATCATGCTTGTTAATGAATTAATAGTTGTGATTATAATTTTGAGTACTTTCTCTTTTAGCAAAGAGTTTCGGGAAGGAGGGCGAATTCTGATGCAGAAGTTACAAAAGTATAAACCTCGTATAGCAGCTTTCAATGGAAAATGTGAGAACCTTGATTTTTGAATGAATTTGTTCTGTCAGTAGCTTTTTTTTTTTGTCCACTTATCCTATCTTCTTTTCATTTTAGGTATTTATGAAATTTTTAGTAAAGAAGTTTTTGGAATAAAGGTTAAGAACTTGGAATTTGGACTGCAGCCACACAAGGTGCCAGATACGGAAACTGTAAGTATTGATACTGAGAAACAAAAACAGGGCACTCCATTTTGGTTATTTCAGAACTAACGAAGTCTCAGGACTTGCACACGCTTACGATAACATCAGAGTTTGCCCAAAGTACAAGGGATGTGAAAGGCTTTTACTTAAATAGAGAAAGGGGGATAGTGCAATTTTCTGACACATCTTTAATGCAGCTTCTTCAGACTTGCAGACTTGATTTGGGAAATGGTGTATTATGGTTAGTAGGTTAGTGCATTCTCTGAGGACTATCTAAAATACGAATAAAACATGCATGCTTTTATGATAACTGCCATCTACTTTCATCTGATTCTCTGTGTCCAATTCCCTGTGTGTTTGTGTTACTGAATTTTGATACCAAACATGACCATGGTGCTAGTAGTGCCACAGTGGGGCAGAAAGAATAGTAAGTCCATCGTTGTGCTATTACACACTACAGCTGCAGCATTACTGGATCTGGGCATGCCCAAGCACTTCCATCAGACTCAGTCTTCTTAAGCTGATTTGCAGCTTGAAATTAAATTGGACACTGAAGATAAAACAAACAGTTTGATGAAGAGTGCATTAGTCATAGACATCTAGTGCTGGAAGATATCTCAAGAGGCCAGCTATGTATCATCACAAATAGGTTTGTTGTAACCTGTTCTTATAAACAGGTTAAGGCAAAGGCAATTACACTACCTGCCAAGGTAGCTTATTCCAAAGCATCATTACCTTGTCAGTTCAAAAGTTTGGGTTGTTTTTATTTCTGTCCCAAATTACTAGTGCTGCAAGTTTAAGCTGAGTTTAAGCTGTCCTTCTCTAAAGGTGAAGCGTTGCCATCAGAGCCTGAAGAACCATTGGTGATAAAGTGCTTGCTTCTTAAGTAGCTCTTAAACACTTCTGCAGTAGATGTATTTGTAAGAAAGATAAATAATCCTATTTACAAGTACTTGTTCATAAATATTGCACGGTAATAAAAGTATTGGACATAGTTCCTTTTTTCTGAACTAACTTTACATCTCTGGTTAGGGCTGTTGGCAGAGATAGAGACGCTTAAGTTGGCTTCAACCACACTAACTCCAGAGTTTCAAACCCTGACAAGTGTGATGCAGAGGCACTTGGCCAAGAAGCCAGGCTAATTAACCTGTGATGCCTCCTTCACTGGCTTGGGGTGTTTGCATGCTATCACATACTCCTCTGGGGACTTTCTGGCTCAGAGCTCCACTTGCTCAGGGAGCTCTGGAGTGTGCTCCACTCTGGCATACACTTGGAAATTGTACTCCTTGTAACACATATGGGTACTGCTTCTCCTGCAGCACATAAACAACTGGTGAAAATTTTCCTCACTTCAGCAGCTGATAATCAGCCCCTCTCTTTAGGGCAAGACATCTAGCTGGCCAAGAAAAACGAAAGGCTCTTTTTATCCTCTCCCACAACCACCTGTGGCATTAGCTGAAGTTTGTACAAAGGGTTAAAACAATGATTTAAGTTACCAGGTTAAGTTATTCTCGATGCACTAAATATTAGCTCATAGTTCAGGGACCAGTAATGCTATTTTTCTTGCTCTTTGTCTCAAGCTCTGCTACGTTATGCCATCATCCAGCGCAAGATGTGCTCAGTTTCCTCGTGCGCAAGATAAAGTTCATTATTACATAAAGCTGAAAGACTTAAGGGATCAACTGAAAGGCATCGCACCAAACACAGAGGTGCAGGAGGTGCAGTACACATTTGACTTGCAACTTGCACAAGGTATAGTGGTTATTTTGTTCATCCTTTATTAAAATGTAGTGTAAGGTACAACACAACTAGCAGTTTCCCAAGAAAAAGAAATAAAGAATTTAAGGGGAGGAAGAGATGTGCCATCTTCTTTAAATCATGTGGCGTAGAATTACACATTCCGCTCTCTTTTTAGTACGATCTTAATTATCTAAGGGGAGCAGGAATTATCTTGTAAAATGTGTGGCTGTTCTTTCAAGTGTTCTCTGATAAAAACGCTCTTTGATCATTTTTGTTCTGAATATTAATACTTGACATCTTCTCTTTCGGCAGAGGATGCTAAAAAGATGGCTGTCAAAGAAGAAAAATATGATCCAGGTTATGAAGCAGCGTATGGAGGCGCTTACTGTGATCGTGCACCGTATGAAAGTGAACAGTGCAATTTCTCTTCAAATGGAACTGGTAAAGTCCGGTGCTTGGGGCATTCAGTTTGTCAACCATTTCTTATGAACAAATACTTAACTTTCTACCCTTTCAGCAACTTGCACAATCCATACAATATGTTTGAAGTATAGCAGCAGTTAAACTCTTACATAATTGAGGGAATGTATCGTTTTTGTGAGAGTCATTTACTTTATTTAAAATCAGTTGTCTGCAACTTCAAACTGTTTTCCCAAACTCCGACTGACTCCCGAGGTCTGACAAACAGACACAACTAGTGACTTACACAGTAAACCTCTTCAGCTACAATGACTTGTATAACTGCATCATGCTTTTGAGAGCAAAAGAGAGGGTTGGTACTTCTTTTTTTTTTTTTTTTTTTCATTCCTAAGGAAAGCAAAGCCAGAGAATGGTGAAACAGATAAAATAACAGTGCCACTGAGGCTGTTCCATTGCTGGTGGGCCAGATGAAGGAGAGTATTGGAAGGATGAGTCTAGTAATCTAGCTGTAATTAAGAAGCTGGGAATTTTACTTCCCAAAATACCACCAACTGTAATTAAAAAAAAAATATGAAAAGCAATGGCAGAAGCAGTAACTTTGGAGTAACCACCTTCCTCTGAAGTCTTGAATTTTCAGTCCTAATCTCACATTGTGAATTGAAATTTGCATTCTGTCTACCCTACTTCATCAAAGAGAATGTCCTTTTGAGAAGAAAAAAATTATTCATAGGAAACACTGCAAAGTGAGGTATTCTTTTAAACATTTAGACTCTTAATTGATATATATGCAGTCACCCTTCAAAGAAGATTTGAAGAAATTATAATTTGAGGAAATGATCTGGATCTACAAAAGTAGATGCTCAAAAGAAATCAGTTTGAACTGCAGCCTGAGTAGGTGGTTGAAAAATAGAGAGGAAAGATGGAAACTGCAAATATCTTTTTTTATTTTTTTAGGGGTTGTTTTGGGCGCTTGGGGTTTGTTTTGTGGTTTTAGGGTTTTTTTGCTAGTGGCGTCATCTGTATTTTAATCGTTTAGTTTTAGTTAGTGGTATCAACTGCATTTTTTAAAACTGTATTTTATTAATTTTTTTTCTTTGTTTTAGCAGCGAGCAATCCACAGTACTGTGAGGGGTCGTCCTTCGGTGAAGTTCCTAACGGACAGTGGATGACACAGTCCTTCACAGACCAGATTCCAGAGTTCGATGCTGGTATGACACGGGAAGAAGAGGGAAGCAGTGCGTAAGAGCTGTTTCTTCTCTGCTATGCATACATGCTGCAGTTTTAATGCAGTGATCAAGATTGGTACCTCGGTTCTCCAACTGAAGCATTTTAATAGTATTTTATCTCCCCTAGTTATTTTATTATAGTCCAAAGTAAGTGTGTGGTAGGCTCGAATCAATGAACTAGATAATTTTAAGGAACTGTCCAAACTTTTTTAAAAAAAGTTAGCCCTTTTTTGTATATGAGTTTTATATTTAATGTATACCATTTCTTGCAGTTTTTGACAAATTGCTTTCTCATTTGTGAAGATTTCTTTGGGGTGTTAATTTTATTCCATAAATCGTRATGTAGTAGTAACAGCAGCAGCATACTTTTTACTGATGACTCAGTATTTGGGTATCTCATAATCCTTTTATATCCAGAGGGGAAAATGGAAAGTGTGCCCTTATCCTTACATGAAGTGGTGTTTTTAATCATGCACAGTTAAATTGTGCTTTTTAAGTCTGCCTTTTACCTTCTTAAAAAGTGCAGAAAGTTGGGTTCTGCAGCTGTGAGTACTGATTATTTTCTGGGTGGGAAGAGAGCGCTCTGTCTATTTAGTGATTGGACCATATTCRGGAGGAAGGGAGTGGAGACACATCTCAAGTCACAACACAGGGAAGGAAAATTTGTGTCACAGAGGACAGGGCCTGAATATTCTAGCTGAGCTGTCTTAGGGTAAGATGTCCCTACCACTCCATCTCTTTCCCCCTTGAATTCCAATATAGGAACTGGAATTCCTTAAAAACAAAACAAAAAACCAAAAAAACCCAATGGTGGTTCTTGAATTCTGTGGCATTTAAACTCTCGGTCATTTCTGTGCGATTAGTCTCTTCACCTGACCTTTACCAGGAGACAACCCCTTTGAACAGATGACATTGCAGGGAATTGAAAGACCACATTCCCTGTAAAAACCATGTACAGCTACATTGTTTACATCAGGTACAATTAGCACACGGTGAAAGAGGTTTGCGATTTAGCGGTTTTTAACATTCAGTTCTTTTCAGTCTGTAAGACCTTAGAGGGTATTCTCCTTATTCCTCTTACAAGTAGAAAAATACTAAGTTAAATGTAAGGGCAGCTGTTCCTTGAATAAGTCGTCAGCTGTAGAAACTACAGCTCTCTTCTGAGGAACTTGCTTAAACGATACACATTTTTGGCCAATATTAGTGACTGAGAAAGAAATGAGATTCCATGCTTGTGCCTAACCATCATCTTCTTTCCCTCTTCTATCATGTGAGGAAGAGATGAAGTAAAAGCAATAAGCTGATCAAAACATTAAAGTTTTGATGATCTTATGACAGTAGGTGCTTCACATACATACTTGAAAAATAGATACAAACAGTATCTCCAATCCACGCTGGTCAGAAATTCCTGTACCAGTGTTTTTTATCCTTTCCTCACAGCCAGTGACAGTTGTCATGCATTGAGTGTAACTAGCTAGTGTAGATTCTAATCCTGCTGTAACAGCTCTCACTGAGATCACACGCTGTCAACCTGTTGTGAGGCAGGCGTGATGTTTACAGTTTTCTTCCCATATTATGTGGCTTAATTCTGAGCGTCTTAAATCAAGAAAGTGTGCATTATGATTCCGATTGTGTTTATTAGCTTCAGCATAAAGCTGTTCAGTATATTGTCAAAAAGGTATAGGATTTGTCTTGTCTGTTATTTAAAGTGTACTGTATCCTGTATTGCTGTTTACATGGATGTTTTCCTGCAGGTGCTCAAAGTATCTTGCATCAGGGATTTGTTACAATTCTATTTTATTTTTCAGTAACACCAGAAGCATGTAATTAGCACTGCTGAGTATGTAGCACAGTAGGATATAACTACTGTAAAGCTATCCTGTTCCATGGGGAGGGGAAGGTCTCTGCTTTAACAGAGTCACCTACTAGGGTATCTCGGTATAAAATACAGTTAAGTGTACAATGACCGTTTCACTAAATACTGCAATTCTGTGTGTACTCCCTCAGAACTGGTGCTCTTTTAATTACAGTAATACAAAAGTTCTTAATCTATCAATGTTTCACAATAAAATCAGGAATTGTATTGCAGTGTCTTTGAATGTGCTTTTGCATCTTGCTCGCAGGGGTCTAAATGCACTACAGGACATGTAATACACAGAAACACTGCAAAACAGTCACTGTGCAACAGAACTCTACTTATTAAAATGCTGCGTAAGTTTTCATTTCAAGCTGCATAATGTGGGCTTGACAACTACAGACACCTTGTATGGAATACTGCAGGTATTTCCTGTGTAGATTTTTCTACCAGCAGCCCTTGGAGTGTTATTTATAAAGACCTTACATTAAAACACACTGTCTGGCACCGAATTTCACCTCTGTAAACGTTTAATGAAAATACTTCATTGTCAAGTAAACTTGTTTCCTCACCTCACATGAAAGTCACGATAATCTGAACCGCGTAACTGTGACTCCAGCCTCCCTCTCCGGCCATAAGCACACAAAACTGATGGTCATTTATTCATATATTTAACAGATACTTAGCTTTCTAAAATCAGTTAATTATACAGCATGTTGCCTCTCAAACTATTACATACTGCAAAACATCGTATATGAATGCATTTAAGTGGTTTCAGTATCAGCTATCAGGACGAGTTAATTTGAACTTCCCTGAAGGGTCAGGAATAAACCAGTTTTCCCAGAGATCAGTGTGAACACTGGGGTAGTCCCAAGGTTTGTATCTCCCATTCCAATGAAGTAATTTAGCTTCTTGAAGAAAGTGCTCTGAGTAACGGGTATCAGGACTCCAACCTGCATGGGTACATTAAAAAAAAAAAAAAACACAAACACACCCAGTTTTTTATAATGGAAGACACTATGGAGTGAGGTAAATTCAGTTGTTTGGTTTTTTTTTTTTTAAAAGTCTGATTAGTATGGTTTCACCTGTAATAGACAACTAGTTGTACGATAGACTAGCTTTTTTCAACTCCATGCCTCTCTGAT
>JAYKAV010000595.1:5450-23650 GCA_035582835.1 Phoebastria nigripes | reverse complement strand
AAAAAAAAAAAAAAAAAAAAAAAAAAAATCCTTTTACTATTCATTTTAGTATACCACGTAAGCCATTACCTTTTTCCCAGGATAATTCATCATTCCCAGATGAAAGGTAACTACATCCTCCAGAACACTACTATGCAAGCACTACCAGGTGTCCCATCTTCTTCCACTGTGCCTACTAAAAGAATGTCTGATTTTTTTCAGCCTCTCACTATATTCAGATCTTTCATGTATTCTTGCCATAGTTTATGACAATATAGGTTAGCTGGTCTTCAAACATGTAACTCTGTCCTTGGTACTTGTTTTCTTCCTTTTTTATCCAGTTTAATGACTATTAGGGTTTGGGGATTTTTGCAGGGGTGCAACTATTTCGTTTTCTTGACCTGTTAAGATATTTGCGTAATGACACCCGTGGGGACCCCCCGCATTCCCCCCTACCCTGAAGAAAGCAGGACTAATGGGTGTTGGGGGAAGCAGGGATTGCATACGGTGGATCTGAGGTATAGAGTAATGCACTGAGGTAAAGTAACATAAGGCCCTATATTGGAATCTCGCAAACCGCTCACTTTATTCAGTTCCAACTGCAAATGGTGGGAAGTTAAAACTTACCAAGATGCCTTATGTGCCACATAGGATTAATAGTGGAATACTTTCCATGAAATACAATCAGCATTGGAGAGGTTGCTACGCCTCCCCCAAGGGTGCTGCTGTAGAGGTTTTCCCTGCAAAAGGGGAGAGAGAAGAAAAAAAAAAAAAAAAAAAAAAAAAAGAAAAGAAAAAAAGAAAATGCAGAAAATGTTCAAAACCTCAAAGAGTCTTTAGTACAAAAGCCAGAAGATTGAAAATAAGTATTCTGGCAAAATTCAAAATCATTTTGAACAGACCAATTTTCAGCATACTCCTTCCTAGTGCTGTTAATTGTTTCTGTTTGCAACACCAATTCCTGTTGAGTAAATCTTTGCTACCAAGCAAAATGGGAGTCAGACCCAACATGAAGCCAGTTACTTCTACACACTGCCTATAGTCTACAAGGCTGACAAAGTTTACAGTAGAAAAAAAGCTGTTAACATAAAGGAATCAAACATAATTTATCCTGGTTTCTTAGGAATATTTACATGTTTCCATGTGTTTCATTCCCTCTGTCTTTCCCCTCCCCCTCCCTAGCTTTTAGTCCCATAAATTAACTTCAAATCAGATTTGCCAAAGCCTAGTTAGTACAAACTAACATCTAAAGGATATCAATTGCCTAAGAATTTTGTGCTAAATCCAGGGCTAGATAAAGCCAAATCACTGTAAGGGGAGGCATTAGGAGTTAGCAGCTAGATGTCCGGCCACAGTGTGCGGAAGGCCTGGCCGGCCAGTCGGCACGTGGGTGAAGCCACCCAGCTACAGGACGCTGTGCCACCTGCCAGCCCAACAAGGAGGACACCTGGGAAGTACCGAGAAATGCTTGGAGGCTACAGAACAAAAAAAATCATAACCTCCCCTCAAAACTGGGTTTCAACTGCTAAGCAATTTATTTCACTGTCATTTGAAAATCCAGCTAAAAGGAACATGAACGTGTTATTAAGGCATAAAATCATCTTTGTAGATGAAATTTGCAGTAATATCCATGGAGTTTTTTCAAACTCTTAAGCAGCACAGCAATAGCTTGTCATGATATGTTACATAAGCAGAGTAAGAGAAAGACATTTGGCTTCTCATTCCTTCACACACTTATCATTTGTGTGTCTCCTCTGTTCATTTCTGAAACTAACAAGTAATGGACATAGTCCAATAGCACAAGCTATTCCGTTTCAGTTTAGCCTTACTAAATTTAAATTTAACCCTTTGCAAAGAAAGAAAGTAAATGTCAAGATTGCAAATATAGGTTAACAGTGAACTAACATAAAAAATGACCAGTGATTGTTTCACTGTGTCATGGCCAATATCAAAAAGATACCTTTCAGGTCAAATTTCATTCATCTATAGAAAAAGAAGTGTTTTCTATTGGTATTTAAGAAATATGGCATCCAATTACAGTTTGGCTGACATTACAATAGGAGCGACCCCACACAAACAAGGAAACATTCCTCCTCCTCTAAGCCAGCCTCAGGAAGGGAAGATCATTAAGTGGCTTGATCCCAAGTGAGGTTGGTCACCCAGAACAAAACACGTGTTCTCAGTGTCCCTCGGGATTAAGTGTGGTTTGTGATCAAACACAAGACTAAAATTCCAGGTGGCCGTTTCCTGGTACATGATTGGTCAGATTTAAGCAGATGGAAATGCTGGAACACAAGTTACTTCACTTGATGAGATCTCAAAGAAAGGCTGCTTGAAGTTAAAAAATTTTAAGAGCTTATAAACAGAAAATTAGACACTAAACTGAGTATTAAAAGTAAAGCACAAAGCTAGATTTCTCTACATACTCTACATTTCTTTGCATCCACTTTTCCAATTGCTTTGTGATCCGTTGATGTTTCCATTCAGTCATGTTAGCAACAATTACTCCAGGATTAAAGGAGCAGGTGCTGGGGCTGATGCCAAGATCTCTAATTGCTTGCTTTCTGTAGTCCAGGAATCCCATGTATGTGTTCTAAGAAATAAAAAAAAATATGTTTATCCCCTATGAATCTCTAAAGATAAGTGTAAATGCATCTCTCTACCACTCACGAGAGACGAAATACGCGCTCCCAAAGCTGAGTTTTTAGATGATGGTTACCTGTCTCGGTTTCCATATGACACAAGGCTGAAAGGCAGGATTCTTCCCACTACCGAATTACTTTTTCCACAGTATTGTTCCATGCGAGTTTGATAAGGCTCTTCCCTCACCACGTTTGTCTTTCTGTAGCTTACCCTAAATGATGTAGCATCAGGCTTTTACAGCTGTAAAGCTAGAGGGACTCACTGACAATTCTGGGGGACTCAGCTCAGGAATTAGCCTTTAAACCTGTTTTCCTGAGTTTCATTCCAAATTTGACTAATACAAATATCATATATTCTGTCTTCATTAGATGTTCCGTAAGTGCTCATGATCTACTGATAGCAAAATATCAAACATAATTTAGTAGAATCCAAAGAACAATAGAGATTTAAATTATTACAGGAAACAACTCTGCATAGCATTACAGAGTTACTACAAAAAGTAGTTCTTAATTACCTGTAAATTACCTAGTAAAAGCGTTACAAAACTATCAAAAAAAAAAACCAACTTTCACTTTGGGGAAAATGTATAAAATCATTTTACATTTGTGGGTAAATACATTCATTATTAGAATTCCAAAATGGCATCTTACCTGCATCCCTACACTTCTAACCATTTCATGTGTAGAAGGCAGATCACAATCATCTGAAAAAGCTGCAGCATGTCCCGGAGCTAACTTAGTGTCGTACAGTTCCTGGATGTCACCTGATTACAGAAAGGTCAAAAGCATAAGAAGCAAACCTACTTCACTGCTACAGAGTTGATAGGATAACTTCTGTTCTCATATGTGTTACTTACGAACATACCAATTTTAGGGGATGGCCCAGATATCAACGAAGGCTGAGTTTTGTAATATGGGACAATTTTCAAATTTGAGTCCTGCACCTGGATGTCTAAGGTCTATCTTTAGATATTATCATCAGTATTCAATACATCCATGTTCTGGTCTGAATGTCCAAAATCAGCTACAGCAGAAGCCGATTACACTGTTACAAAGCCTGGTTACAAAGTTATGCATTCATAGTGCTTGCCTTTGGAGAACGAGGGCACAGGCAATTTTTCTGAGCCTCTTCAAGTCCCACAAAAGTGCCACTTCAATCTCTTGCACAGATCAGGTTTTTCCTGGCGTTATTCTGTTTATAGCTCCTAGTAAGATACCTGGATTCCCAGCACTGGCCAGTTGAAATGAGCCTGTCACACCTGACCATCCCTGCTGGCTCCACAGACCACCCAACTCCTTCCTGGTGGAGGGAAATAATGTAACACATGGCATCTGTCTCATCATCTGACTAGCAGCTACCCATGATGTGCCAGAACAGTTTCAGGGTGGGTGGGAAGCGCGGTGCTGCCACAGCAATTAAATGAGTCTGCATCCAAACCCCCTACAGCTACCAGCTTTGCTGCTGGGCATGGGTTGGTCACAGGTTAAGATGAATTATCTTGGAACACCACATATGGCCCAGTAGCCTGAGGTGAGCTCATTAAAAGACTAGTAACCGAAAACATTCCCCATACTGCAAACAGTGGAACTACTATTTCTGAAATAAGCAGAGATTATTTGCCTGAACTCATCAGCTGGTTGGAAAACTTGGGTTAGGACTCACGTCCCACCAAAAAACAGAATTTGAATTAATGGGACACTTAATTGTTGAAGATCAACATGCCTTACTAGGTATTTTCTTCTAATTCTAAATAGCTTCTATTTTTCAAGAGAAAAGCAGAAAAAGAAAAAAGATCAAACCAAACAATTCTGGTCTGACACCCCAAGTTCAGTATGTTTCATTCTTACTACTTTGCAGAAAGCAATGACCAACAAATAAACAATCCCAAAGTTAAACCCTGAAAACCCCATTCACTCCTTACCCTGTCAGAAGTCTCAATCACTCCCATTCCAGAGACATCTGACAGAGAGCACAGTCTCACATTACAGCTAAGACTTGGGGAGCGGCTGCCAGAGCAGGCTCCCTCCCTCCCTCCGCCTCACTCCCACATGTCCATCTTTATTCCCCTCTTCTGGGCCCTATGATTGCGTGGCCCAAGGGTGAGCAAGTTAGGCTGGCTGAAGCAAAGAAACAAAACAAACAAACAAAAAGGTTTGGGTTTTTTTTTGTACCGCTAGTCTTCTGCCAGGTCAGCCAGCTGAATCAGCTTATTCTGCAGCTGCACAGCTGTAGATATGACACAAGTAACAGGAGCTGCCTGGGGACAGGAGAGGCCACTTCCGTCAGCAGCAGCCTACCATGAGCTGTAATGTGAAACTGCACCTTTATCCTGCGGCTCCAGAAAGACGATCAGCTGACATAAGCTGACACCCCTAATGAAAGAGAAAGCCCTACCTCCCCTCTTCTCCCAGCTACACTGCCTTGACTCCTACCAGGGAACTAATTCAGGCTGAAAGTAATCACATTTCTGGTGAACGCCTGCGCAGCTGCAAGGAGGGATGCAGGGAAAGTGGTGGGCTCAGCTTCCCGTGCTCATGAACCTGGAGTGTAAATGAAGACTTTAAGAACCTTTCAAAGAGTTAAATATTGCTGTTGCCCATTGATGACAGACAGAATAACAAAACCAAAAAGCAGAGATAACCACTGGAAACACACATGTTGAAGAAACTGTGATATGAAGCCTATTGCAAATTAAAATGAGACAGGCAGAGCAGATTAATCATATTTTATAAAGCAGCTAATAGTGGCCCCCCTTTAAGTGCAGATGTTCTGAAATCTGCCACTAAAAAGACAAAACTATAGAAAGATGCACAGAAGCAGTGGAGAATAAAATTATACTTCTGTCGTGTGTAAATGCACTGATCTTAATGTTCTTACATCAAAGATTAGTTTAGGTCAAAAAGTTTATTATAATTATACTCAGTCCTTTCCAAAGGAAATTTTCATTGGAACATCCCTTTAATGTTTAACAAGGATAGGTAAAATGGTTTTGCTGTCCCTGCGTACTGGGCCTGGCGAGGATAGAGTTAGTTTTCATCATAGCAGCTCATATGGCGCTGTGGTTTAGATTTTTGACCAAAACAGTACTCATAGCACACTAATGTTCTAGCTTTTGCTGAACAGTGGGTGCACAGCATTGAGGCCTTCTCTGTTTCTCACTCTGCCCCCGCAGTGAATAGATCCGGGGGTGCGCAATAGGCTGGGAGGGGACTCAACCGGGCAAGATGACGCAAACTGACCAAAGAGATATTCCATGCCATATAATGCCATGCTCACCTATAAAAGGGGAAAAGAGGAGGGTTAGCCAGCTTTCACTCAGGAACTGACTTCTCTCTTCTTCCACTTATCCCTCACTTATTAAACAATTATTTATTTGTTTGTTTTATCCTGACCCTCAAGTTTTCTTGCTTTTATTCTTCCTTTCCTCTTCCCCTATCCCACTGGGGGGGGGGATGGGGAGGGGAAGTGAGTGAGCGGCTGTGTGGTGCTTAGCTGCCCACCGGGGTTAAACCACAACACTCTGATTAAAAAATGTTGTAAAATAACAAGAAAACAATATGATAAAACAAGGGAGGACAATAACTCTATGGAGAAAAAAAATATAGAGAAACAGAAGAGAAAAAACCCATAAATTAATCTTTTTTAAAAAATTGTTCCTCTAGTTAGATTTCTTTGTACAGGAAAACAAAAAGATTTTTCAGGATTTGAATGTCTTCTAACTGCTCCCATTTGTCTAGGAACTCTGAAATCTTTGATCATGATTCTGCAAATTGCTATGGATTCCGAGCTGAAGATGCTCAAAATCACATTTTGAGTGTTCAGAATTTTAACCCTCTTATTTGAGTAAACTCCTCTTGCTTTCAAGAACAGCAATTCTGGGTAAGGAACTGGTAGTGTTTGTGGGAATTCAAATACTAGCAGGAAATGCATGTCACATACTTAACAATAAATATTGCAGCATCTAAGTGAAATCCATTATATCTTTCAGCAACTGACTATATTCAATTAAAATGAAACCCATACATACAATTTTGATCAAAATCAACTATTCAAAAGATATATGGAGAGAAGTTCTTCTTCAGACTTTATTTCAAATTAAAAAAACAGATTATTTGTAGTTTTCCTGAGTGCAACACTCCTAGCAGCTGCCTCAGTTTCCATTATATCTCATATTTACAAATGACTGTAAAAGCTGCAATAACTTTGATTTTAATTCTGCTAGAAACTGCTTTTTGGATGACAGCTTACCTTGAACAATGATATCATCATCCAAATATATTACTTTCTCATGTTTCTGGATAAGCAAAGGAAGATAAAATCGAACGAAGTTCAGCTATTAAACAGAAAAAAAGGTAAAGACTAAATGGTAAAGATGTTTAATGTAGTAGCCTCACGCTTCTTTTGCTATTAATAATCAGTTTTAATTTCTCTCTTCATTGAGCACTAGCCAACAATCATTTGCTTCCTCTCCCCCAGCTAGTATCTCTACTACTATCTTGAACCCATTATTATTATTATTTATCCCTATTTTATTTACTATGGCCCTAACCAAGCAGCCCAAAACAGTTGCTTCTTCACAGAATCATTTACATTAGAAGGGGCCTTTTGAGATCATCTTGCCCAAGCTCTCTTCTCAAGCAGAGTCCACTCGAGCAGGCTGCCTGGGACCATGCCCAGTTGGGTTTTGAGTATCTCCACAGATGGAGACTCAACAGCCTCTCTGGGCAACTTGCTCCAGTGTTTGACCACCCTCACCATAAAAAAACCAAAAAGTTTTTTCTTGTGTCCAGAGGGAATTCCATGTAATTTGTGCCTATTGCCTCTTGTCCTGTCAGTGGGCACCACTGAGAAGAGCTTGGCTCCCTTGTCTTCATCCCTYCCCTCGGGTATTTATACACATTGATAAGATCCTCCTGAGCCTTCTCTTCTCCAGGCTGAACAGCCCCAACTCTTTCAACCTCTCCTCATATGAAAGATCCTCCAGTCCCTTAATCATCTTTGCAGCCTTGTGTTGGACTCGCCCCAGCAAGTCCATACCCTTCTTGTACTGAGAAGCTCAGAACTGGACACAGTACTCCAGATGCAGCCTCACAAGTGCTGAGTAAATCGGAAGGATCACCTTCCTGGACCTGCTGGCAACACTCTTCCCAATACATTTTACAGCATACTTCATACAAAACGCTTCAAATTTAACAGTGTCATCATTCCACTCTATAGGAATGATTTGACTGGTGGCACAGACATGGGATAACAACTTCTACAATAGCAATGAAGAACACAGCGGAGGGAAAGGGGACTGAGAACGTAAGAACCACCATACTGATTCAGACCATTTTACCCAGCATCTGCCTTCAGAGTGGTCCTAAGCAGATGCTCAGTGAAAAATAAGAATAGAGCAAGCATACAGAAAAGTCGTTCCTAGTATTCTCCTAGCTTTCAGCTATTTTCAGCTCAAGGGATTTCCTGAACCAGATGTGATCTGTCTAACTACAAATGTCAGTCCTCACTGAATCCCTGTAAATTTTTACATTCACAGGACCATTCAGCAAGGAATTCTAGAGGTTCAGTACTCATTGCATGAAAAACGTGCAACATTTCTTGTTTGTTCTGACTGTGACTCCTACTAATTTAATCTAATGGCCATTAGTTCTTGCACTGGAAGAGACAGCGAGCAACCACCTCCCATCCAGTCCTCCATGCCACTCGGTTCTGTAGACCTCTACTATTTTCACGCTAGAAGTCACATTTCCACGCTGAACAGTTTTAACCCACTGATTCCTTGCATGAAATATTTTCCATATATTAGAAATGTCAAAGGCTTAGAGACAAATAAACATTCTGAACAGACCTGAAGATTTTCTGGTAGCGCTACATCTTTTTCAGATAAGGGGACGAAGATTGCACATAGCATTTAGGGTGAGGGAAAACTATGGATTTGTATTGTGGCATAATGATGTTCTCTATTTTGATCCTTACTCCYTTCCTAATAATTGCTAACATCTGATTTGCCTTTTCTCACAGCTAGTAATATTTAGATTAGTCATTAGCCTCTGAATTAACCCTGGACATGAGCAGAATGCAGCCAACTCAGCATCACGGAGGCATAAAGAACACTATTAGATATTCCCTCTAATAAACTGTGAATATATTCTTAAAGATGCRACCCATTCAAATTACCAAGTTTATGCCACCAAATAACGAGGTCCCAGCAAGACAGGCAAGTTGCAAGGAGCTTGTTATAGTGCACTTTTCCTTCTTGAGTGAGAGCTTAGCATTCAGACCTGATGTGGCTTCTCTGGCTTACACCCCCCTGTGTAATGGAACAGAGATCTAGAACATTTTAGAGCCTGTAATAAGAGTTAAAAACACTGAAAATTTGTTATGTGGTGTTCATTTACTCACAGGCTGCAGTAGCTCAGGACGCGATGCGTCTTGTCTGATTTTTCCTTTTAGTACCATAGGGTTGAATTCCACAACCTTAAATTTTATTTCTTTCAGTTTAGAATTTTCAATCCATTTTCTGTGATAAAAAAAGAAGTGATAAAAGAAATATTGAGTGTGTGGCAAGTACTTCCAGTATTAAATTCACAGACTCATAGGAGAATAAGAGATCTTGAATGCTCACTCAATCTATTCTATCCCAAGACAGAATCATTTATGTCTACAGCTATTGCACACAGACATTTGTTTAACCTGTTCTTAAAAAAAACCACCACAAACAAAACAAAAAACAACACCCAAAAATCCCAACAAAGCAAACACCCCACACCACTGCCAAAAACAGAGACTCCACATGTTGTCCAAACAACCCATCTTTCACCATCGCTAGCATTAAATGCTATTTTTCTAGGCTTTCTTGCTATAGTTAAAGATCACTTTTTCTTACCCTACCTACTGTGCTTTTAAAGCAGAGGTTAGTTTTCTCCCTTTTACAGTTTTACATCCTTCAAGATGACTGCCACATCACCTCCTAACCATATTTTCTTTAGACTAAACTATTTTTTTTTCATTATTTTGTCAGACTTCTTGACACCATTGCTTATTTTCTCCTCTGACCTCTCTTCTAAATCCTTCCTGAAGGCACCTAAAACTAAACACTGCACTTTTTCTGATGCATTAATAAAGTCTGCAAGATCAGAAAAAGTTTCCTCGCATCTCCTGTGGTCATATATGTCAACATGTATATCCACTATAATGCATGTCCTTTTTTTTTTTTTTTTTTTAATCAGTGTGGTCAGTTGTCAGTCATAATTGTGTAGTTTTCCAAATGAGTGCTACTGAACTCCTGCTTCACCCTGAGCCAATACAATCAGCTATTCCCACCTATATTACCTTGTCGTTATCTCTTCTGAATTTCATTACATTTTACAGTTCATTTTTCCAATTCATCATGATTAGTTTGTTTTCAGCTCTTGTCCTCAATACATCTGCTGTCTCTTTTCCAGCTTCATGCCAACTGCAGATTCATAAAGAACGTTCTCCACTCTATTATCTAGGTTACTGATGAACTGGATAGGAAAAACTCCCTGTGGAACTCCACTCATTACATCTTTTCACTCTGACACAAATTGCGGGTACACAGGCTACAGAAGTGCAGTAGACAGAAGTTAGAACTGCTAAGAAATCTGCTTTAATTTTGATTCACACCTTCCTCTTCTTTTAGACAACGTTTGCAAATTTTAACACCCAAACATGCTTTAATTACAAGCTTCTTTGGGCCTCTATTTATAACCTTTAATACACCCTCTTAGCTGAAATTAGCTTTAAACAGCAAGTTTTTCTACTCTCAAGCTTAAGACACAGCGCCAGATGAGAGGTAAGTGCAGTGCCACAAAGTGGGATTGTGACAAGTAAGCATGTATGTACTTACCTTACTACAGACTCTTCTGCAGCTGATCTACAAAAGGCAGAGAGGCACAGGTATGGGCATGGTCTGGCTATTCCACACCCCTTTACACTAGTCAGTGCCTTGCATAGGGCAAAATGGTCCTTTTTCCTACACGTAGAGAATCCTGGGGATTGCTACCAATAGCACTACTTAAATAAAAGGGAGAAACATTTCCCTGAAAAGTCCTCCAAAGCCTATGTCCATGCTAAGGAGAACAACAACCTGGTCCTAACTACACCATGAAACAAAATAAGGCTGGTATATACCGAATATGCGGGATGGTAGTCTTCAGTCCAACTACGTAGAACAAAACATTAGCCTCTGTGTTGCTGTAGATGCTACTGATTGCTGCTATAGCTGCACCCATTCTGCCCGCAGCAGCGCAGATTACAACTGGGATTTCTTCTTCCATTTCCTCAGGACTCTCCAAATCAACTACAAGAAACAAAACTATGCATTATAATAGAAAACTAAGAATCTTTTTGTATCAGATCTGGGTCATAGGAATGAATACGTAGTTCCATAAGCAGTGGAATCATATCACAATCACCCCATTTCCTTACCACATCCTATACACATCTGCACCCGGCAAGGCACACAGCATGAGCTGTCGCTAATCCAGAACTACATGCAGGTTGACTGGACTCTTGGATGCCTCCAAACAGAATATAAAACAGAGTTCTCAGCATCTTCTACTCAGCAGGGGCACAATTCAGCCTGTCCTCCATGTAGCTGCTTATTCACATGAAACCTGAAGAAGTTTGAATACCTTTGAGACTTCTACTTCTCAGTTATATTTAGTACAAATTGAACAACAGGTTCCAAAATTATCAAAGGAAAGAGGTAAGTCGAAGAGATGGTGCAATTGCATGAGCTTCACTTCTTTGGGAAGCGCTCTAGAAAGGAATAGTGCAAAATTTTGTACCAGCAGGAAGTTGCTAATGATAAAAGGAAAAAAAATCTAAACAATACTGAATCAGTTCACATTACTGGTAAAGAAAATTTTTATCCCTAGCACTGATTAACTTGCAGAACTTATATGGATATATTTATACTGGTTAAAACATAACCATTAAACTCATAACCACCCCAACAAAAATATACTGAAAAAAGAATTGTTTATACCAAGACAGAGTTTGTTTATCTTAGGAAGAGTGAATAAGCTGTTAGTATAAACATTTAATACCAGTCCAACCATATCAACCCTAGCGGGTTTCTGTCACTATAAAAATTCCAGCAAAAACTTCTGCTGTAAATTATGTCAAGATTTGATGATCTATCTGAAATGAATAGGTAGGCCAAGAACATGCCCAAAGGGGCAAGTTGTGATCAAAGTTTATTATCACTTGACAACTCCAATACTGTTCAGCACAAATAAGGATATACTCCAGCTTCCATCTACATCAGTGACATCTGGACAAAAATTTGAATCAGAATGACAATTCTTAGTCATTACTATCGATCTCCTACTATTTTATTCAAGTAATTCAGAAGCAAAAAATTCCGCGTCCCAGACCATATGCAACAGTGCGAGTAGCTCATCTACTGCAGGGCAAACAGGATTCAGTAAGACAAAAAGCACTGTTCAAATGAAGAGATAAGGGATATAAAACAAGAACATAAATGAAACAGAAGTACAAGTCATTTACCTGTTTCATTCTTTAATGCAGATGGCACTTGGTGAACTTTGTTATACAGAATGGCACACACAGTTAAGATAAGAAGTAACAGTAAGATCTGGTTAACTGAAACAAAAGGGAGAATTTGTTAACAATTAGTATAATAGCTAATTCCCAAGTACCTTTTTAAAAAAAAAATCCAATTCGCAACCAGTACATATCATAACCTGTATTTGCTGTGTTTATCAAATTCTCCTTTCTCTTGTTATTTGATCAAGCTAAAAATTTTATGTTAAAAACATAATAGTATCTCTCCCGCGTTACAATAATTTCCAACTATCTGATTTTCATGGATAATTTACTCACTAAATCATTAAGCTCCCAATGTATATGGGTTATCCATACTAGGAAATTCACGTTTCTGAATTTTACCAGGAGCCTGGAACTTTCTTTTCTTGGCTAGTTTGTTGCCTGTTTATCATTACAGGACTTCATGAGTTAATTATTTTTCCCTAGCCCTTTCCTTCTCTCACGCTTCCCTGATAAAACTTCAAACACGGGAGAAATTTTTTTTTCAATTTCAATGTTCAGATCTTCAAAGCGTATTTGAACAAAACTCTAAAAATACTAGAAAAACAAACCCAGCATGCTACTGAAACCAGAAATGTTCCAAAATATTTGAAAATACATAAACATTTTGACATGGTTACTTTAATTAGTAAAATCAAAACAAAGCATGCAACAGCAAAGACCTTACTGTATATTCTGATTTGCAGTTCCTACCAGACTGTCTTGTACAAGTTCAAGTTATTCAACATAAACCAACCATGGGCAGGTACCAGGACAGTTCACTGAGTACAACAGGGAAGGAATACATTGCCATCATCAGCAGTGACTTTGATGATGGGAGTTCTTTGTATCAGACTACATTGTTACTTTTGCACCACCATAAAAGGTTTTTAAGGTGTACAAAAGAGCAAAGGGAACAGAGTTTTGAACTATTTCAAACAAAAGGGCCAACCGGACAGAACTGGGCATGAGAATAAATTGAAATTGGTAAACATACATCACTGAACCTGCACTAATTTAAACTAGCTGAGGAAAGAGCCCATTGACTTCAGAGAAATTTTGGGTGCATAACTGAAGCACACACCGGCCCATTTTCAGTCACTGACCCTGACAGCTAATGAGAACCCCAAATTTCTTGGGGCCACACCTCAACTGCGAGTACAAAGAGCATTAATGTGCAGAGTTATGTCAAAAAGCCAGGTTCAGTGCTCTAGGCACAACCCACATGAAACCAGCAGCTACCTTCACTCTTAGTGGGAAATTCCAGACCCCTCAAGTCTCATGCAGTAAAGCAGTGAGTAATTTTAAATTAATGGGATTTATGGCCCTACTTATCTGACTTAGTTAACAGGAAAAGCCTTATTTGTATACTTAAAGTTAAGCATAATTTAGCAAAACTAGAACTATAAATTTGCATGCAACTGTGACAACAGTTGCATGAGAAATTGCATTTGACATTTCTGTCCTCTTTTAAAAATATATACTTCAAATGATCTCTCTTACTTTTCTTTAAAAGAGCCATGTATCCTGTTGGATGAGAACTGTGACCTGTGGTAAAAAAAAAAAAAAAAAAGAGACAGAGAGAGAGAGAGAGAGAAATCATTAATACCGGCAGTGAATACTAGTTAGTTATTTCAGGGACAAGGTTCTGCATCATCAAATTTTACTGTTGACCTGGTAAAAGTAAAACTGAACTCTGTCTTTGTAAATAACTTTTTTGGAACAAATAACTAATATTCTGGGCTAGAACTATTACATATTTTAATTTAAGCTATGAATAGGTTGAAAAGAACAGCATTTTAATAAATTCCATCCAATTACCTACATCACTAATAACTAAGATTTTTTTAACACATTTTAAAGTAATGTGCAAGGAAGTATTAAAACACCCACTGATGCAATTTGTAAATACATTTAAATGTATCTCTGATTTCACCTAAAGCATAATAACAATCACAAATACTAATCTCTTGCTGGAGTATGTTCCCAAACATATGGGAATCTTATACTGGAGCAGTGTCTTTCAGGCTCTCAGAAAATTTCAGAGCAATACTGAAAATATTTTCTAACAGCAGTATCCTTCTACTAACAGTAAGGAGGGAGCTTGTGCAGTGTGGCTTGTATTTAAGCACGTTATTTGTGATGCTGAAGAAAATGAGGTAGCCTTCCCTAAAATTGTACTTCTAAACCAGGCCCAAGAGTGGCCATGACTTTATGCCTGAGAGGACAGAACACAGTCCCTAAAATACAGGATTATGGGAAATACAACATTCACTTGAATTCTGGACCCAAAACTACTGTTTATGGAGGGGGAAAACAAACAAACAAACAAAAACCAACCCAACAAAAACAAACAGTAAAAAACAGCACCAGAAGTTGGGGCAGGGAGTGGAAAATACAACTATGTGATCTAACCTTTATGCTATGGTAGCTGCATATAGGACAGAAACCAATTTTTCCTGTTTCCATACATACAGATATGGACACATTACAGCAAGATAAGGATATATGACGGTTTCTATGCACACATAAAAATGAAGTTTATTCCGACTCCTTGAGAAGGCAGACGGAACAGCAAGAATTCTTGAAAGCTGAGTCACAAAACTGACTGCCTCTCATTGGTTAATGCTCAAGTTCAGGCGACATCCTAAATTAGTCTCTACTTTGACTAACAAGTTAAATGACAATAAAAATATTTAAAAAAGCTAAGAAGTGGCTTTGTTTACAAACCTCTTATATTCACATGTATTTAGGACCCAACAGATGACTAAATCGTAGTGAGAGGAGTATTTCTGAAAGTCCTTTTGCATCCGCAGTACTTATCTACATTCCAGCAGCCCACTCTCTTCATGTGGCATTAATTTACACAGAGAGGAAATCAAGCTTATCGGTCGAAAAAAAATGACTGCTGAGAAAGCCCTTCTCTCACCCATTACGCACAAGTATTGTCTTCTTATCCATTAAAAAAGTTTACTTGTTTAGATAAGAAGAGAGACAACAGAACCCCCTACGCTCTTGGAGTAACTTTCTAACCCCACTTTAGCTAACAGCAATCTTCCACTGATTTCCATAGAGCTGACTACTATCTTTTAATTAAGATTTGTAATGATAGTCACAAACAACACTGATGATCACTGCAAGATCAAAGTTGGATAGCCACAGCCTCATGATATCTTCAGAAATGATTAAATTAACATAAACTGAACCACGTTTTAAACTTTAAAATCCAAACTCAGACAGACTCTCATACAAGTTTGAGTTCTAAAACTACAGCATTCCTAAGCCTCAGAAACTCAGATTGATTACCCACTGATTTTTAAGGAAAGAGAGGAGTATTTGTTCCCCTGCAAATATATACTCAATTTTTCCTGACTGTAGACATTAGTTCCTGGAACCTGGCAGTCCCTAACTCAGTTGCCAAATCCTGTAACAAAATGAGGGGCTGCAGAAGGGAAAGCTCAGAAACAGTGACATTACTGCTCAGATATTTCCTGCTTAATTAGTCTTTTTACCTCTTCAAAGCAGCACAGTATTCGGGACTCCTCTCTCCTGAAGAGCTGTAGAGCTATTTACTCGAATCCTAGATAGCCCACAGCTGTAAGCACTCTTGCCAAAGCTTCCTTGACCATCATCCTCCTTTGAAGTCCCCCACGCAAGGGCCTTACAGGGCACAATAACAGTTTTAAGATTCAATTCCTTTTTCAAACTCTTCAAAGTTTACTTTGGAGTTGTGCTGGTTTTCTCTTCTTTCTCTGCTGCTGAGGAACAGCACAGAGTCCAGACGCCACACTGGAGGAATGAGAGCCCATAAACCACTTCCAGATGTGCAGAACGATGATGCAGCCCGAGATCTGGCAAACTTGCCTCAGAGCTTCAGCTAGCAGATTGCAAACAAATCCCATAAGACAAAAAGTCTTAAGGGGGTGGGGGAGAAGGAAACAAACTCTTCCAGAAGTTACTTCAACAGTCTAGTTGCAGGTTAGATTTCTAGTCATTATTTACCGTAAATGTGAACAGATAACTAGTGTGCAGGAGCCAAACAACAACATGCCAAAGTCAAACTGAAAGCCAAAGTTTTTCCAATGTCTGTTTGCAGAGTTCTTGTGAGTCAAAAGCTAAGAGAAACTTGCAAAATTCAACTCTGAACGTGCATGTTGACTTGAATCATCTCATTTCCGAATCTTTGAGCAGTTAAGAGACTCTGAATCCACAGGTTTGGTTTAGATTCAAAGGCACCTTAGATCAAGGTAAGCAGCCCTTGTTGATACTCTGCCTCCTAAGCTCTCCTGGAATGTTTTTGCAGTTTTATTTCTACACCACTTCTTTTATTCAAATTCTCTCCCTCCCTTGTAGGAGCCTCCCTTCTATATGATAAAACACTGTTTTGTCACAAGACTGTCATGAGTACTGAAAGGAATAATAATCTTCAATTCTAAACTATTTTTCATATTTTTAGCATGAGGCAGTGCAAAACTTATGAGGAGTATTCAAGTCAAGGTTTTAAAAATCTTAAGTGTTTTAAGTGGAGATTGTTGTTCCATTTGCAGGAACTGAAAATGTGCGTTTTCAACTGTATGTCTCGAACATGCCAAAACTGTATTATCTGTGTCTGATTTTTGTACAGAAAAATGTACATCTTTTTGTAGAGCTTTTGTACATCTTTTGCAGAGCTGCTTGCAGGAAAAATAAATGAAGAGCTATACATACAGTTATGAGCTTCACATAGATGGCCACAACTATTGCTACTTTTTCTGTATTACGGTATTTTTTTTGAGCTGTATTAAGTTCGTGTTCCTCAAAATCCACCCGTGTTCTTTTATCTCCCTTCCATTTCTATGTGCATCCTGAACAGATCTAAGCAGCACACAGCTGTATGAGCCTGCAGCATTGGGACCATCTGCTTCACCTGGCAGCAACCCCTGGATTACTGGCAACCCAGCAGCACCTTCTCTGGATTTCCCTCAGCCTCACGTTTATATTCTCACTTAACACCCCCCTCACACAGGAAAGAGAGCAGCTTCTGTCCTGCAGAATGAGATCTTCGGGTTTACTCAGATCATCCGCTGTTAACTGTAGCACCGAAACCTTGGCTTCTAATCTCAACCTTCAGTGTTTAAACAGCAATTCATTTCTTTCTCAAGATACATACCTCGCAGGCAGCATACCTCGCCTACCACTATCAAGTTCAAAAAAAAAAAAAACCTGCTACACATTTCTGAGGGTTTGAACGCAGAGCTGGGTGCCCTAAGCTAAACAGCACACACCGCACCCGTGGTGACCCCAGCAGCCCCCCACAGCCGTGGTGCGGTACGGGCAGGCTTTCCTCCGCCGGGCGCCCCTGACAGGACTCCCGCCGAAGCAAGGCCGAGAGCGGGGGCTCCTGAGGGGCGGAGGGAGCCGTGCAGAGAGAGGCCTGTGGCASAGTCGGCCGTGGCACAGCCCAGGGCCTCCAAGTCCCCGCCCTGGCCGGGGACAAGACGCAGCTCCCTCGCTGCGCCTCTCGGCCGGCCCCCGCCACCGAGGGGGAGCAGGCCAGCACCCAGCAGGCGATCCCCGCCTCCCCCAGCCGCCGCCTGGAGGAGACCGGCGGTCTGAGCCACCCCTCGGGGGCGAGGGTAACCGACACTGCCGGGCACGGGCACCCGCCCCGCCGCCGTCACGTGACCCGCGGCGGCGCCCCGCCGCCACCCGCCGCTCCCCCTTCCCCCGCCGGCCTACCCCGGCTGCGCGGTGCATTGTGGGAGTGGCGGTAAGATGGCGGCGGCCGCCGCTGGGCTGAGCTGGAGGCGGGTATCTTCCTTCACGGGGCCGGTGCCGCGCTCCCGCCACGGGCACCGCGCGGTCGCCATCCGCGAGCTGGTCATTATCTTCGGGGGCGGCAACGAGGGCATCGCCGATGAGCTGCACGTCTACAACACGGGTGCGCGGGGCGGGGCGGCGGGCGCGGCCCGCCGCGGGCGGGGGGCAGGGGCACCGCGCGGTCGCCATCCGCGAGCTGGTCA
>JAYKAV010000594.1:0-68590 GCA_035582835.1 Phoebastria nigripes | reverse complement strand
AGCAATTGCATTGTGCATCACTCATTTTGTATATTCTATCATTATTATTATTATCATCATTATTTTTTCCCTTCCTTTTCCGTTTTATTAAACTGTCTTTATCTCAATCCACGAATTGTACTTTTTTTTCGATTCTCTCCCCCATCCCACTGAGGGGAGGGGGRAGTGAGYGAGCRGCTGTGTGGTGTTTGGCTGCCGGCCAGGTTAAACCACGACAGAAGCATACAGAGGAATTTGAAGGGATTTATTAGTCATTGATTCACTGAGTCAAAGTGGTGAAGCACAGTTCCAATGTGACTTGCAGAAAAAAGATACTATAACTATGATATTTATTTGATATTAGATTCCAGTGTTACATGTTAATAGTTTTAACTGTCTGTGAATATCCTTTTGCATCCACCAAAATTATGAACAGCCGTAACGCTAAAACATCCATGCACGTACCTGCATGTATTCTTTGTTATCAAATCTATCTAGTCTAGATATTTAGTTATGTGACTAGCTTTTACCTTTTGAAATCATCCTTTAAGTCATCAGTACTACAGTTGGCATGTATTTAAGTAACATATGAAATACTCTTTTTCTGCATGGGTATTCAGCTGATACATTTWAAAAATTATTTTCTTATGTGTGCAAAGGTTAACAGCAGTTAATCTTAAGGAGAAAGTGAAAACATGTATACATGTGAGTTTTCATAGGACATGCTCAATCTGTTCGCTTTACTTTGAGGCATTTGGGAATAGATTTTTCCCATTTGGTAGCTGAATCAGAAAGTGTGAGAAATCTGCTGGGAAGTCAAGATTTTGGGTTGCAGAGGGGCAGGTCAGAAGGAAGTGTTGTAGAAACGACCTCAGCTTCTGCCAGACAGTGGCTTCCCAGGCATTGCATTAAGGGATAGGGGCTGATAGGATCCTGTAGGAACAGGGGCTTCTCTGATTCAGACATTTTTTTTATTTTATGCTGTCAGCCTTTGTGGCCTTGGAAGGACGCAAACAAATATTAAGCTTTCCCCATTGTCATCCAGGCAGAGCATTTGACTGGTAACTTTTCTGTCCATATCGTGTCCATATTTAGCATTAAGGTGCCACCTTTTTGACATGACCTGAAAACTTTAGCCAAGATACTGTGAAACACATCATCAAATTAAAATGTGATGAACAACTGACAGCATAAGTAGTTATAAGATTATTTAAAAGAGAAAAAAATAACTTTTCTACTCAGCACAACAAAATCAGCATTTAAGATTGGCTGGCTTATTTTTCAAGATTCTTACAAATGATATATATATAAGTAATACATATACATATAAGATTATTTCCTAAGAACTATTTGTAGATACATCTCATAAACCATACATTTTTTGTTTGCTATAAATAATACATATTTTATATATCATATATACTCTATGATATATTTATGGAGATTGTAGAAGTACAAAAATTTAGTAATTTATATTTATATTAGTTAGCAACCAACAGCTGTTTTTCATAATAAATAAATAAATGAAAGATTAAGGACTTACCAGGAAAAGCTAGCAAACAGTACTAAGCTATGAGTGCACTTCTCTTATTTTGTAGCACTTCAGAGATTTTTGTGACATGGATGATTTTAACTGATTAATGCAGCCTCTCTGAGGGTGCTGTTTTTCTTTCTTTGAGCTGAATAAAAAAATATCTGCATCTCATTTGGGTTGAAAAGGTTTATAGGTTATTTAAGGTCTTGCAGACTGTTATAAAACTTAATTTACCTTTATTTGTTTATTTGTTTAAGTCAACTTTCAGAAATTACTAGGATTTGCTGTATGAAACATTTGCCATGTACTGTAGCATAATGTCCTTGACACCCTCCACCTTTCCAAAAGCTGAACGTGATTTTGGTAAAATATCACCTCAACGTAACAATATATCCTCTACATTACTGTGCTGGTTTGGGCTGGCGTAGAGTTAATTTTCTTCATAGTAGCTAGTATGGGGCTATGTTTTGGATTTGTGCTGCAAACAGTATTGATAACATAGGGATGTTTTCGTTATTGCTGAGTAGTGCTTACACAGTCAAAGTTTTTTCTGCTTCTCACCCCACCCCACCAGTGAGTAGGCTGGGGGTGCACAAGAAGTTGGGAGGGGACACAGCTGGGACAACTGACCCCAACTGACCAAAGGGATATTCCACACTGTCTGTCATCATGCTCAGCAATAAAAGCTAGGGGAAGAAGAAGGAAGGGGGGGATGTTCAGAGTGATGGCGTTTGTCTTCCCATGTAACCATTACGCGTGATGGAGCCCTGCTTTCCTGGAGATGGCTGAACACCTGCCTGCCGATGGGAAGTGGTGAATGAATTCCTTGTTTTGTTTTGCTTGCGTGCGTGGCTTTTGCTTTAGCTATTAAACTGTCTTTATCTCACCTGTGAGTTTTCTCACTTTTACTCTTCTGATTCTCTCCCCCATCCCACCAGGGGTGGAGTCAGCAAGTGGCTGTGTGGTGCTTAGTTGCTGGCTGGGGTTAAACCATGACAATTACAAACCAGTAATTACAAATATTCAGCTAGATTAGTGTTTCTCATAATGTGTTTTGGAGTGGCTGATTTGCCTTTACCAGCTCTATTCTCTTCTGGGTGGAGGGACAAGGAATGCTAACAGAACTGCACACATATTCAAAAATCATGTTTTCTATTAATTAACCCAAAGGCATAGTGTTGCTTTCTATCTTGCTTTACATAGCTTTTCTAACAATTTCATATAGATATTTCACTTGTTTGACCATCACAGAACATTTAGCCAACAGTTTCATAGATCTATCTATTATAACTCCATCAACTTTTTTTTGTGAACATGAGAATATCCATCAATATGTGTATGAAGTTTAGGATTTATTCCAACTTTACACTTGACGTTTATCTAAATTGAATTTCTCCTGCCATTTTCTCTCCCAGTCACTAAGTCTCATACAGTTCTCTGCATTTCTTCATAATTAACTTTCATCTTTATTACTCTGAATAGCTTAATACAATCAGCAATCTCTGCTCTGTCACTGTTTAGCATATTTTCCAGATCATTTATGGAAATATTGAGCCTGGGCTTCAGAGCAGCTCTCAAATAACTTTGTTCTATTTGAAAACTGGCCTGACCTTTGTTTCCTGTTTTATTTAACCAGTTAGTTACCTCTTAGCCTCCAAAAATGTAGTTTCTATTTCAGATGAAAATATCAGTTTGGTATTTCTTTTCCACATGCTTGTAAGTTTCTTCTCTGTATTCCAGGAGCATTCTTAAGGCATGTTTCTTTTTACAAGAGCTGTGTTAATTCTCCTGTAATATATACCATGTTTACCTCTGAGTTCATTAATTCTGTGATTTGAAGTAATTTCTTCTACTTTGGCCACAACAGATAAATGGTTAATATCTGCAGTTCTTCAGTTCTCCTCAAAAGTTTTTTAGAAACTAGTACAATAATTACCAACTTCTTTTCTATTGGTGCTGAGACAATTTTGAGCAAGAAGTTGCCCACAGCAGAGGCACTTTGGCCATTCTTTGTTCTGGGATTTTTGGAAGAAACCCACCTGGTCATTGTGGGTTATCTCTGTTCACCTTCACTCATTTTGCTTACTTACCTCAACTTCTACTTAAACTTCAGTCTGAAACCACTCATCTAATGTGTCCTCCTTAAAGAAGAATTTTACTTCCTAAACACCTTGAAAGGATAAAGAGATTCAAGAGATCCTTTCTTTTGTACCGCCATGCCTTTGTATTTGATCAGTCTTTCCAAATCTTAGTTATCCATCAGCCTCCTAGGCCAATATCAGCATTCCTGCTGATAATATATTTTAAAAAGGATTATTAACTTTAATGACCTTTGCAATTCAGCAAGCCAAAAAAGAGTTTGCATTTTTCGCAATTAGCCTACCAAAGTTAATGATCTTGCCACTTTCCTCATTTGACCACAACTTAAGGTTTTGTCAAGATTCCTTTTAATAACCTCTCTTTTCTTGATTCTAGCTGTGTTAGATTTTTTTTTTTTTTTCCTTCTCTGTTAAGAGTTTGCTTAGAACCTCCAGGGCTCCTTTGCCACCGGCAAAGGTTTAATCCTTTTCATTGACCTCCCTCCTCTTGTTTTTTAATGAATTTCTTCACATTCCATTTTTATAGGGTATTACTTGCTGAGATTGCTTGTCAATTTTAAGTCATACTAAGAAGTAGGTTCCAGTGCACAGGTAAAAGTGAGACATCTAATCCAAGATAAAAGACATCTGTTTATAATCTGTACTGAAAGTGAAGTGCAAGGTTCATCCTGCCGTAAGAAAAGGAACCGTGATGTGACGTGGATGTTTTAAGTGAAACAAGTGCCATCTTTCTGCTTCCTCTGTACATACGAATACACTTTACCTTTGATGTTATCATCTAGTGCCTGGACTAAAGGCACTGTCTTAAGCTACTTAGCTTAGTACAGACCTAGAAACAAGAAACTAGGAGAGGTCTATCTGAAACTCAATTTTGATTAGAAAAAGAAAAGTAAAGTTCATTTAATGTTTTTCAATACAGAGGTAAAAGGCCAAACCAACCAATTTAGGAACTTTGGAAATGTCAGCACAATTTGAATTGACAAATGAGTCAGAACGTTTAGCGCTCTATGTGGAATTGTGTTGTCGTGAGTTGCAGAGCTGAGTGACTGAAATAAGTTATTCTAGTACAATAGAAACGAATGGTTTCTTGGGATGCCTCACAACATAATAAAGGGTAAAAAGCAATTTAGTGGAAAAAATGTGGATCAGCACACTAAACCATTATGATAGGTGAACTGATGGTGAACATAACCACCATCTAGAGATAATGAGATTTATACTTATCTCTATAAATCAGTTTAATTCTGTCCTTAAAATTTTATGCAACTTCCACTACTAGTTTTTGGTTTGGGGTTGGGTTTTTTTTTTCAGTGTGGTAACTTAAAATTTTTGAAAAGAAAATTTAGGTCAAGACAGACTTACTGGTAGTTGAAAAGTGTTGAAGAAACTAGAATAAGAGGCAAATAGATATATATAWAAATATATAAAATTATAAATTATATAAAATAATTATATAAAAATTATATAAGTAACAGAACTTGTGATTCAATGAGCAAAAGTACGAGTGGAGCTATCTCTTTCAGTTAAAAGCATGCTTGAGTATCTTTTGCTCTATACCCTAATGACTTGACATGATGTAGCTTGCAAAACTTTAGGACTTACATTAAGTTTGTTTCTTTACATGTTATTTAAAATAATCTGTGGGAGAAAAAAAAAATTGTAATGTTGTTTTATTGTTGCAGGAAGGGGTGGCAAAATTCCTGTTAAAATGCTTTAAGTAGCAATTAACCACAAACAGCATTCTCAAAATCATGGTTCCTCTACTACTGTCCTCTTAGCCGGTTAACAAAGTTTGTAGAAAAGAAGCTATTCTTGACAAATCTGTTAAAGCAGATCCAGTGCTGAAATGCTTCCTGAAAATAATCTTTTAGGTGTGTTTTTAAAGCATGTCTTCTCCTCCTATATTATGTGGGAGTAGCGAACTGATTACTACCTGCTGTTGTCTTTGATTCTTACTGCTAAATACAGCCTTTGGCGTAGGCTAAGTATTGTTTGCCTGTGATGCATGTTGTTATGGTCTATGGCAGTACAGAATACCAAAAATTTATTGTATTTTCTTTGTTATGGCAAAACCCAGGATCGTATACTCCTGTAAGCTGGGTTCAATAACATAATACTGGAACTGATAATAAAAGTATGGGTACAGGACTGCAACATGTCTCATGTGCAGCTTCTTCAGGATTTTAAGTTCAGTAATACAGTAAATAATACATGTGTTTTTCCTAACAAGGAACGATCGAAGAGAATAACTTAAGTGATTATTTTTGCAGCATCCAGTAAACTAAAACACTTAAGCCTATTTATAGTGAACCCTTTATAAGTGTAATTTCTGTGAACACCATTACAAACCTGTGTAGCCTAGATCTGTAAAGATCTAAAACTTGTTTTTATTGCAATGTGCTTTGTGCTTCAAACAGAACTGTATATATGTTGCATAAAACTTGTTCCAAAGTGACCAGCAACTTCACAGAGATATTTCCAGATCCCTTCTCTCTTCCTCTTTTGCTAGCCATCTTTTCAAAATATTCCTTAATCTACCTTTTGTTATACTAAACTTCAGTCCTGGGTTCTCATTAACCACCTAACTGTGCCATTTTAAGCTCATGAAAAAGTGTCACATGACTTTAATGATATTTCCTGGAAGAATATTTTATTATATATTTATGTGTATCTCAACATTAATTTTAATTAAAAAATTCTTCAAAAATAATTTGATGGGTATCTTGTTTAGTAATTTGTAAGAATGAAATGTGATAGAAACCAATTATTCTGCATCTGTTTTTCTTGTTTTTATTTTGTGTGAAGCATGCAATTTTACTAAAAATAACACAGTGTTGATTGATCTTAAGAACAGAAAAAAAGGGTTTTAGGGACCGTTTAAATTAAGGCAAGCATGCTGTATAGTGCACAGCTAGGTTTTTTGTTTGTTTGTTTGTTTTACCCTGGGGTAGGAATGAGGGATGTTACTTGCTGCTCTAAGTTTAAAAGAATAATATGTCTCTGACTTTAAAATTAATTTACTRTGAGTCTATGTATACTGCATACAGTGATATTTAAGTGAGAGAAAAGGGCAATACTAGAAAACAAACTTATTTGCTGCATTGATATTAAAAATTGAAATAATGCAAGATCTACTGAAACCCCAGAAACTTTCAAACCCCTTTGAACAGCTTTACATGTAGTTACAAAGAGTTTGTCCTACAAAATGTTCAGTTAGGCTTGTTTGATAACTGCTTAGATTTCCTTTCTGTGTGATTTTTTTGAATATTTACTTCTCAACTAAGTACAAGGACCTTTGCTGTCCTCCTTGCAATTTACATGTTGCTTTTTTTCTTTTGCTAATGGGAAGGAAAGGAGACAGAAATATAAAAGACCAGAATGTATCTGTTAGAATCATTAAAAGATTTAACTATGGGTTTTATTGAACTGGAAGGGCTAATTTATATTTCTAAATTAAATCTTTATTTTATTTTGCATACTCTCCACCTTTCCTGCAGAAAGGAAGGAATACTGAAATTATTTCTGTGTCATTTAAACAACCATCACATGCCATGAAGGAAGGAGGCATATTTTTAATCCCAAAATCAATTAATTCAATTTCTAAATTAAAGGATATACTCCAGAAAGCAATTGCAGAAATTGGAAGCTAGATTTATAACTTGGTTTGTGTGGGTTAAATCAGCTACAAACATCGAACTGTGAATTCCTTTCTCCAAGGAGAGACGTCTCTTGAATTATCTGTCCTGCTTGACATAACTGGGAAAAAAGGTGGCATGTGGGACTTAAAAGGTAACACGGCAAAATGAATGAGTGTCTCAACAGATTCCTCTGCCATATTCCAAGGAAGTTTCCATGCCTTGATGATACAGACTGGAGAGCCATTAATACAGGAGAAACCCTGCTCAGTAATTTTTGCTATGTTACAACATAGTATGTTCTACCTAGTGTGTTGTAAATTTTAGACATAAATTCAGAAGTTGATTTGAAAGAGCTCTTTATATTACTAGAGAGTGTATCAAACACTTATTTTCTTTCACTTCAAAATCACTGTTACCATTGCTCACTCTCAGGTTTTATAAACAACACATTGCAAGGTCCAGATGGCCTGTTTTGTATGGTGTGCAACAACAGTCTCTCAAAAGGCAGTATTTGACAGCAGTGAAGAGCAAGAGTCAAGGGAAAGTACTTTAAGGGAGATGAAGCATTTGAATCCACAGGCCATCTCAGTATACTGTACCATATTTAGCAAATATAAATATATAAGCTGCATATTGCTAGCTCTGGGGTTCCTCGTGTCCTAGGAAGGCTGAAAAGTGCTGGTTCCTGCCGCCTCACAATCAATTGCACACTGCACAGATACCGGAATTTTGTAGCCCTTAATATTTTACAACCTTAAGCATCTGTATGTGGTACAGTAGAAGTAATTCTTGTTCCAGTTATGTCATCAAGATTTGTTTTTTGTATGACCTTTCTATGTAATGTTTTCTTAAATGACACAGCCCATCAGATATGCATTGTGTATTCATTTGTGAACAACAGGGAAATTAGAATTTTCTATGTGGTATATGTTTAACAATTAGAGACCAAGCAGATGAGATAGCTAGAAAGAACAGCAGAGGTCTTCAGGAGGATAAATGACTACAAAAGACATTAATACTGCATGGATAAAGCTACAGTAAAAGCAGAAAGCAGCAATATAAGAAATGGTGTAGAGAAACAGGTTGAAGAGAAAGTCAGAGGAAACAAGAAAAGAGCTCAAAAAGTAAAATTTGAGCAAGGGGGAGGGTCCAAACACTGGCGATGGGAATATGGAAATTTCCAGCCTTTATCAAAAGGCTGGAAATTAATAATGAACAGTCTGCCATTGTAAATGTACGGATTAGACAACAGGTCTTTTCTATCATTTCTTTCTGCAACTCAGTGGAAAAATATGGGGATTATACTGACAAGGTAGAATAGATGAGGGCTATTTGGAAACTTCTAGTTTAAATCACTCAGGAATTAAATTTTTGTGTAAAATAGTTTTATGATATTGATTATATGAGATGGTAAAATATTTCTAAAATAATTTCATTTTTATTTCAAAACTTTTCATTTTGGAAATGTTTGAAATTTGTTTTTGAATGTTGATGCATTTGAAATTAAAAAAGTGAATGAATATGGAAGAATACAAGACACGACAAGTTAGTAGTAGTAATATCCTTCTCAATATTTCATGCTGTATGATAATGTAGCCAGATAAATATTTCTATTCTGTGTATATTTAGCTAATGTTTATTACTGACTAAACAACAGATACATAAAATAATCATTATATTTTCTTGCTTAAAGTGTTTTTCTAAAAATGCAAACAGTAGATGGCCAGGGAAAAATGTTCCAGTTGATTCTGAAAAGTAATTCTCCTTATAAATTTTAAAATAGAATAAAATAGAATAAAGCACACCAGTATCTTTGAAATCACATTTTATTTTTAAAATATAAAGTTAAGTATCTACTGGGAAATATTCTCAGATTATCCTTTGTAGCAAACACTAACATCACACATTTTTCTTATAGATCAAAATTGAAACACTTTCCAAAATACATTCTTTTTTTTTCCCTCAGCCAACTCTTCTAAACTGTAACTGTATTACAGACATATAGGCAGGTATGGTATGGACTATATGATTACTTCTGTTTCAGATTTCACTTCTCAAGTAAAATAAATCAACCAGAGCAGAATTCTATGAAAGCAGTTGGGGCATTTATCCAAGACTTATTTTAGCCCTCTGCTTCGTCATGCAGACTGGAACAAGCCAGATCAAAAGTTGGTGGAGTATTGAGAAGGCTCGAGCCAGCTCTGTGCTAGATACTATCTTATTTGATAAGCAACGGAATGCATAGGGTGACACTCATGTAATTTGCTCTGTGCACCAAAATCCTGAAAATCCAGCTACAGTTAATGGTTCTGGAGGGAACTTCCAATAGTACAGCACAAAAATAGTGCCAAGAATGGCCAGGCAAGGTATATTTAGATTCTTTCTTTGTGAGATGTACAGAAACAGGGAGGATAAAATTCACCAGAATGAAGCCCATGATTACCTATATACCGCTTCAGCCCGTGGGCCTACAATATCAGCTCTCTGCCTGAAGTCTTAGAACCATCAATTTGGTGTAACTGGTTAATCATCTCTAGGGCCTTTTCTTGATGTCTTCCAAAATATTAGCCCTAGATTTGCTGCTGACTAGGGCAGTTTTCGACAACAGTTTTACAGACCCTTCTATCCCTTAGGTTCATTGGTAGGAAGGCTTGACACTGACCTTTGCCTGCATATGAAATTTGATTAATTAAATTCAGCAGAAACCAGAAGGAAGTTGCTATCTCAAAAAAGATTATTTGGCTATTTAAATACTAACATCGTCTACAAAAGTGTTTATTCTGGTCTGTCTGTTCCAGTCCTGAGAAAGAAAGATAGGGAAGAGCATTTTAAAGCTTTTTTTTTTTCTTTGAAATCCCTTCCTAAAAAAAAAAATTTCCTTTATTATGAATGACAGAATAGACAGTCTGGGACAATACTAAAGGAATTTGTATGCAATAGCTTTCAATGCTCAAATCTGGAAAAGTGTCCTTTAATCCCAAACCAATTAAAATAAAATCTCATGTTGACTAATGAAGAGTACAAGAAAAACAGGATTATCCAGTGTTAATGCATATAAAGTGGAAGTAATATGGCTCAATACACAACATGGGTTCTGCATCTTAAAATACATTTTCATAATGATGGCAGAAAACAGACCACAAATTAACTTAAGGTTTCTTTTATATGAAATTTGTCTTACTGTTCTCAAACATGGATGACCTAATTAAATGAGCCCTACATATTATGTCCTATATTCTGCCTTTTGCATCTCCACTGCGTGTGGTCTTCTGTGAAGATACTAGATGTTTTACAGGCTGGTTAACAGCCGAGCTAGCTTTCTGGGTCTGGCTCTGTTTCAGTTTTATTAAAACATTGCTGTTGTAGTGAGTGGTCTCAATGACCTTCACTGTTGTTTGAAACAAGAGGCAAAAATTGGGAGAATAGAGGAAGTAATCAGTTTCCAGATTTGACACTCCTGCATGAGTTTTTCACTGTTGCAGTGATTTTCAACTGATAAGGGCATCAACACTGTACCTTTCCAGATGTTTTTGTTCAACTATAGAGCCATGATGCTGACTTCCTCTTTTTGGGATTTCTGGACTATACATGTTTTGTAGTTGTAAATAATATTTTGTGCAAGATATTTCAGTGAATTTAATCTATGGCCCATATATCTAAACAGCAAACAAAGGATTTTTGACTGGTATCTCTATGGTTTAATTCCATTTTCAGCTTCACAAAAGTTCATATTCACATGATGAACTTGAAGATTTGCATTAAGATTACATAGCTTTTCATACCGTGCAGTACTACTGAATATGTGACGTCTCTAATCTTCAAATAAGCAGGAAAAAGAAAGCATTTTGATTTTCTGCACTTTTAGAGCTGCCAAGTAATATGTTTTATTTTTATATTTGAGCCAGGAATCAGAATTTTCCTTGGTTTTTTAATGTTAACTTCTGCATTGTTATAATATCAGCAAAGAGATGAAGGTGAATTTTAGACTGTCTCCCTCAAATAGATGCTGCTTTCTTAATAGGACAGAATATTAATTACTATCCATTCCTTCCTTGCCATCATGAAACTACTCTGTGTTGCTGACTTAGTCTTTTGGATCAGATCACTGGAAGGTGACTGCTACTGTGCCTTCTTGAATACAGTGATATGTGATGCCACTACTGAACTGTGGCAGTTTCTGATGCCAATGTGTTTAGCATATGCACCAGCTGTAGCATGTCCTTCCACTGATTGCTCCTCCAGTGAGATGTGAACCCCAGTGGAGATTTCTGACCATGCTGAATATGGTTTTTCAGAAAGCATTATTGTGTGTGTGTGTATGTAATGAAAATACATTCTGATAGCTATGACAGCAACCTGAGCTGTGTTTTCCTAGCAGTTGGCTCTGTCAGCAATTTGGCCCTTGCTGACAGAACTTTTCCAGTTCTCTGTTCTCTGAGAGACCAGGCACAAGTAAAGCCATAGAGGCTTGCTGCAGCATGGTGTCCACAAACATGGATTATTTCACTCTTTATGATGAGAGCAAGCAATTTCTCAGAGGATATTATGCTTCAGGGGCTCATTTTACTGATTGCATGTATCTGCTCAATAAGCCTTTTTTTACAGACTCGTTCCGATTAAAAGCACCCATACCTAAGCACTGAATAGGATACAGGTATACCATCTTGTAAAGCCTTGTGTTTTAATTATTTGATGCACTGAAATTCAAATAAGTGTCTTGTTATACCGTGAAGCTCCTCTGTTTTGACTCCAGTTAACAAAGGAGATATCTTTTTTCCCATAGAGCAATCACTAATGATATAACGAAATGCCAAATTTTGTTCAGTTTTCACAAGTGCTTGTTGTGTTTTATGTATATTGTCTTTCCTGGGATTGTTAACAAATAAGATGGGAAAATCTTTGATTTTCAGTGAAAACTTTACTGATGGGAGACTACTTTTGTTTGTCAGTTCAATAATCAGTCATTTCCAGCCTTAGAAGTGCTTGCTTGCCCCAGCCTGGTTAAATGATCTTGTCTTCCATGGTCTACATCTTTTTTTTAGAAACATCACTTTCTGCAGTATGCACCTAATTTGATGRAGCTGCTTTTGCTCTGGGCAAACAGGAAGCTCTGTTCTAAACAGAAGGATTCAAAGTGCAGGATACACTTCACTAACTCACCAGTAAAAGGACTGTGTACTTTAGTTCAGAGATTGGATGCTTTTTTAGGAGACTGTTTTTTTCCCTCCGTTTAATACATGCTTGACTTGAGAGGTAAGATCTATCATTGGGTTGCTTATACAATGCTGGCCTGCTATTCTAATATTTTAAAAAATAATTATATGTGGTTTGTTGTTAGTTTTACGTTTTTAATTTTGAGGTATTTTAATGAATAACAGATTGGTTACTTTCCTGAAAACAGGGTTGCATTCTGTGAAAGGGCTGTGTAGCAGCAGTTGGAAAAAGATAGAGGCATGATGCTAAGTGGCCTCTGTACTGGGAATGTGTGCTGGGAGAAAGTTTTGGTCCATTTTTCACCTAAAGGGAAACTAATTTCTGCTTGAACAAATCACAAGAAATCTCTGCGCCCCATACATCCAGTTCCCATTTTATCAAAACCACAACTTAAAAGGTGTTATGTGTCAGACCTCTCTAATTAATGTCTATTGTCATCATATATAGTCAGGTCTGTTTTAAGTGACAGAAGTAACTCAGCAGCAGCAATCATGCAGATTGTGCTCATAGGTAATGGTGAGAGACTAAAAAACTTCATTTACAAGGTGCTTGCTTTGACCACTTACAGTAGGTGGTTAAAGAACCCCCATTTCAAGTACTGTCATCCCGTGGTCATCTGCCCCTCACATAGATGGTAAGCTTGGAGCATTTCCCTGGACTTCAGGAGAGCAGAGTTTGGCCTCTTCAGGGATCTGCTTGGTAGAGTACCATGGGATAAAGCCCTGGAGAGAAGAGGGGCCCAAGAAAGCTGGTTAATATTCAAGGATCACCTCCCCCAAGCTCAGGAGCGATGCATCCCAACAAAGAGGAAATCAGGCAAAAACGCYAGGAGGCCCACGTGGATGAACAAGGAGCTCCTGGACAAACTCAGACACAAAAAGGAAGCCTACAGAGGGTGGAAGCAAGGACAGGCAGCCTGGGAGGAATACAGAGAAATTGTCTGAGCAGCCAGGGATCAGGTTAGGAAAGCTAAAGCCCTGATAGAATTAAATCTGGCCAGGGACATCAAGGGCAACAAGAAAAGATTCTATAAGTATGTTGGGGATAAAACGAAGACTAGGGAAAATGTGGGCCCTCTCCAGAACAAAAAGGGAGACCTGGTTACCCAGGACATGGAGAAGGCTGAAGTACTCAATGACTTTTTTGCCTCAGTCTTCACAGGCAAGTGCTCAAGCCTCACCACCCAAGCCACAGAAGGCAAAGGCAGGGACTGGAAGAATGAAGAGCTGCCCACTGTAAGAGAAGATCAGGTTCGAGACCATCTAAGCAGCCTGAAGGTGCACAAGTCCATGGGACCAGATGACATCCATCCGCAAGTCCTGAGGGAGCTGGTGGATGAAGTTGCTAAGCCACTATCCATCATATTAGAGGAGTCGTGGCAGTCTGGTGAAGTTCCCACTGACTGGAAAAGGGGAAACATAACCCCAGTTTTTAAAAAGGGAAAAAAGGAAGACCCGGGGAACTACAGGCCAGTCAGACTCACCTCTGTGCCTGGGAAGACCATGGAGCAGATCCTCCTGGAAGCTATGCTAAGGCACATGGAGGACAGGGAGGTGATTTGAGACAGCCAGCATGGCTTCACCAAGGGCAAGTCCTGCCTGACCAACCTAGTCGCCTTCTATGATGGAGTGACTACATCAGTGGACAAGGGAAGGGCTACAGGTGTTGTCTATCTGGACCTCTGTAAGGCCTTTGACACGGTCCCCCACAACATCCTTCTCTCTAAACTGGTGAGATAGGGATTTGGCGGATGGACTGTCCAATTCCGTGGTGAGGAATTGGTTGGATGGTTGCATCCAGAGGGTAGTGGTCAATGGCTCAATGTCCACATGGAGATCAGTGATGAGTGGTGTCCCGCAGGGGTCCGTACTGGGACCAGTACTGTTGAATATCTTCATCAGTGACATAGACAGTGGGATCGAGTGCACCCTCAGCAAATTTGCAGATGACACCAAGCTGAGTGGTGCAGTTGACACGCCTGAGGGATGGGATGCCATCTAGAGGGACCTGGACAAGCTCGAGAAGTGGGACCATGTGAACCTCATGAGGTTCAACAAGGCCAAGTGCAAGGTTCTGCACCTGGGTCAGGGCAACCCCTGCTATCAATACAGACTGGGGGATGAAGGGATTGAGAGCAGCCCTGCCAAGAAGGACTTGGGGGTACTGGTGGATGAAAAGCTGGACATGAGCTGGCAATGGGCGCTCGCAKCCCAGAAGGCCAACCGTACCCTGGGCTGCATCAAAAGCAGCGTGGCCAGCAGGTCGAGGGAGGTGATTCTGCCCCTCTACTCTGCTCTGGTGAGACCCCACCTGGAGTACTGCATCCAGCTCTGGAGTCCTCAGTGCAGGAAAGACATGGACCTGTTGGAGTGGGTCCAGAGGAGGGCCACGATAATGATCAGGGGGATGGAACGCCTCTCCTATGAAGAAAGGCTGGGAGGGTTGGGGTTATTCAGCCTGGAGAAGAGAAGGCTTCGGGGAGACCTTATTGCAGCCTATCAGTACTTAAAGGGGGCTTATAAGAGAGATGGGGACAAACTTTTTAGCAGGGCCTGTTGCGACAGGACAAGGGGGAAGGGTTTTAAACTAAAAGAGGGTAGATTTAGTCTAGATATAAGGAAGATATTTTTTACAATGCGGGTGGTGAGACACTGGCACAGGTTGCCCAGAGAGGTGGTGGATGCCCCATCCCTGGAAACATTCAAGGTCAGGTTGGATGGGGCTCTGAGCAACCTGATCTAGTTGAAGGTGTCCCTGCTCACTGCAGGGGGGTTGGAATAGATGAACTTTAAAAGGTCCCTTCCGATCCAAACTATTCTATGATTTTACTTTCTCTTAAGAGGTCACGTTTAGGATGTACATATTTGTACCTGATACTAAGAAAAAACTCTGTATTTTAGGGATTAACATTTTCAGACCAAAATGGATTCAATTAAAGGTAAAAAAGGAGAGCACACTCTGCACTGAAAAATTATTTACATTGAGAAATACTTTTCATTTCCAATGAGAAATACCTTTGAAAAGGGAACTCTAAATGAAAGTATTAGACTCTTTAAATTTTTTTTTTTTTTCAGAAACGTGTTTTAATTGTTTTTCTCAAGTGTTTTTTTAAATACCTTGAATAGAGATGCATTTTGCAAATAAAAATCTCTCAAAAAATCCACTAACAAAACACCATTTGGGATTTTTTTACCACTCTTTAATCATATGTAAAGAAAATTAAAGTGCAAAGGTTATCATCAAGGGCTGTATGAGATTCACATAATTTATATGTTTTTGTAAGGTAAGGTAGTTCTATGACAGAATTATTTTGGTTGGCACTCACTAATTAATGAATGACATCTATCCTGTTTAAAGTATTTTATGAAGCCTGCCACCAAGTGTAAATGAAAACAGAATTATAACCTTTACATTATATGTAAATGGAAAAAATTTAATCAAACCAAAATTGATTGTTGCCTTTCTATTCCCTTTTCTTCCTCTGAGATTAGACTTATTACTACAGTGTTATCTTACCTTCTTCTATTCCTGGGCTATTTAAGAGGCTTTCTAAAGATTTGATTGTTGGCCGATGCTTGGCATTCAATTATTCTGGCAGGAGCTAAAATCCTCTGAGTTCTCAATATATAACTGTAAATATGCATACTGAATTAGACAGCAAATTATGCCTTTATAGTGGAATACCCAAAGATTATTTTAATATTACTTATCAACTTTGTTATTTCTCATTATCGAAATAGTTAGGTATATATTCTGCTAATAATAGGTGACCTGATTTTCTTTTACTAACAGTAATGAGAATTATATGCAATCAGCATCTGATTACCTGCAGATAAATCTGCTTTGGATGCAGATACCTAAGCCATCACAGTCTGGAACCCAGGCAGGTACCTAGGGCAGCCATGTGCTGTGATCTAGGGGCTTGCCAGTTGATGTCCATTCTAGGTTTGGGAGACCAGCAAAGGTCATTGATCTTCACCCCAATCATATCTTCAGCTTTATTTTGTATAGCTTAATTTATGGGTCTGGCCTAATCTGTGCTTCTTTTTTGACTCGGTTATCTTCCCTGTGTTCTGGTTAAATAGGAATTGAATGGCTTTTTGTCCAGTTGAGTAAATGTGCATGCATATAAATAAACAAGTAAGCCACAAAATACGCATCAAAAGGCCTGATTTATTTTAAGTAATTTAATATATAATAAGGTTTAAAGTTCTGTATACAAAACAGAGTCTCCTTTTGCTAATACAACCAGCTCTTCAGAAAAAAACCAAATATTTTTATTTAGAGATAGCATAGCAAAAGGCAGTGATACCATTTTGAGTTTTGATGCAGTTTCAGCAACAGAAAGTGCTTCAAAGATTAAAGAGAAAATTGGGATCCATAGTTTTTAGTTACCTTCTTATATCTGTAGATGGAGCATTGAAGACCTTTTTTCATTAAAGGTTCTTTTGTTTTCTTTTACTGGCCTCCCATCTAGAGGGAACATCTTCAAGCTAAAAGTCACAAAAAAAAGACACTAAAAAAGCAAATGGTTTGCATATCTGTCCCAAATTGGAGGCTTTTTCTCTCTAGATTTCTTTTCTTTTTATTCTAATTCAGCTAATGAACTGCTACTTTGTGATAGATTTTAACTTATTTACAAGGGGAAAGTGTTGAATAAATACATTTTGGAGGAAAAAGGGCAAAAGCAATTAAGGATAGTCTGAAAATTATAAAAAATAGTGAGTGAATCTTCCAGTTGGCTGTTGAATGTTTAATAGAGAAATCTTTTTATAAAAATCTCAATTCTTTAGAGGAAAAAAAAAATTCTAGGTAAGTGTTTCTCTAAAATAATAAAACAACATTTTGATATGGTAAGGTTCACATGTATCTACTATACAGTTTTTTGCAATAGGGTGAAACTCTCAGTCAATGCAGTGGAATCAGGATGGGGGGTTATGACAGTCCTGCAGCAAGTGAGCCTGAGCTTTGGATGGGAATTCCCATGGAACTATTTCATTTTTTTAAAATATCAGTTCTTCTTATAAAAAAAAAAAGTCAGGAGTTTTCTATTGGAGCTAACAGACGGTGGGATCCAATAAATGTACTTTTGTAGAGGCTAGATCATTCTTTCAGATGGCAAACTAGGCTAAAGTAGCTGGGGGAAGAGGAGAACTAATTTTCTAGACAATTCTCTATATTCTGTCTGTATATTCCTCCATGACAGCTGGGAGTAAAATACAGTCCTCCATGTTTCTGCCTCTTCCCCTTTTCCAACCTTTCTCTCAAAGATTTGACAAGCACTGTTTCTTTCAGAAATTCAGCTCTCCTCTGTAGTTCGTTTTTCTTTTCAGCAGTATGAAGCTGACACTTCTTTCATCCTATGTGGTAAATCTCTTCTCCCTATATCTCTCCCTTTCACCAATAATTCTTTCAGACCTATTTATATAGATAATTTAAATAATTTAAATACAATGGTGTAAATATAATTCTATTTAAATTATTAATTTAATAATGATATTATTATCTTAGTGTACAATATGTTATAAGATAAAATATAATGCTATGTATTATAAATAATAGTATTTTAATAAATTAATATTTTTAATTTACATGAAAGTAAAGATAATTTAAATAGCTTAGTCAAATATTGTTTGTGTCAAAGCTGGGATACTGTTGAGTGACTGTGTAGAACTCAAGGGGGAGGGAATCAAGTTTGGCAGGGTCTTGTCCAAATTGCTTCTGGTAATGATTCCTGGACTGCTCTTCCCCCTCAAAACCTCCAGCCTAGGAAAGAACTCGCCGGGACACTCCCAAGCAGGAATGGCAATTTTGGCATTTATCTGAATGTAGATCTTCTTCCACTTTTGCTCTTAAACACTGTTTTATTCATCTATGAAAACTCTGGGTGCTGTCCAAACAACTGTGAAAGCCATTTCTGCTGACTGACGGACCTTCTCAACAAACCGTTCTCCACCTCTTGCGTCTCAGGTAGTGCTAGATGATCACAGCATTTTTGTTCCTCTTATGTTGTCTGCAGGCTGGGTAGAGATACCCAAGCTACAGTTCCCAAAGAACAGGGTTTAGAGCCAGAAGCTGCACAGCCATGTACACACACAGAGTTAATTATTTCAGTTTCTCATATATGGGGTCATCACGTGACTGGGAGTACGCAATATAGGCATTCCAGCTCGTACAGGACATCCTCGGGGGTCTCTGCATGGTGCTGCACTGGAGGCATTGCACAGACTTAGTGCTTAAAAGCAGTTACACGCTTGAGCACATGCTTACCCATAAGCATGTGGCATCTATGGGAGTTGTGTACATCATCTGATAAAGGCTTGCAAATCAGTGGCAGTGCATAAGAGATGACATCAAAGTATGTTAATGTACTGTATGTATAACCACTTATCCTTGTCATTTTGATTATTAGGACAATGAAAACCTGTTGTAGGGATAAATTACTGGCATTGATAGACTGTAAGCAACCTTTCCAGGTCATTGCATTTAATATTTGGCATATGAAATCCTGCTGTGTGAGACAGAATAGGTCATATAGGAGATACATGACCAATATGATGATTCCTGCCCTTTCTTATAAATAATTATCCTTCAGCACACCAGTGATTGTAATTCTGAAAATCAGTGCCCGCAGACAAAAGACTCATATTTGCACATCTCACACCTGTTGAACAGTGGAACATAGTAGCCAGTGTTGCTAGTTTCCAGTTCAATATAATGTAACATTTTACAGTGCTGTATTCACAGGTAGTTTGATGAAAATTTGTCCTCGACATACTAAGACTTTTCTCAATGTATCTAAATAGCCTTGTGATATACTCGTCATTCACTATCCTACATATGAACAAAAATCACGGACATTTCTCTAGTCAGCCTTTGTCAACATGCTCAGAGTAAATGTTAGTTTTATATATTCTTGCTGCCTAAAGCACACGTTCTATTGAAAATAATACAGAATCACAGAATGGATGAGGTTGGCAGTAACCTCTAGAGATCATCTAGTCCTGGCTCCCTCCTTAATGCAGGGTCAGCTACAGCAGGGTGCTCAGGCCTGTGTTCAGCTGGGTTTTGAATAGCTCCAAGGATGGCGACTCCACAACCTCTCTGAGAAACCTATACCAGTGTTTTACCACCTCACAGTAAAGTGGTTTTTTATATGCTTAATTGGATTCACCTGTGTTTTAGTTTGTTCCTATTGCCTCTTCTCCTGTCACAGGGTACCACTGAGAAGTGTCTGGCTCCATCTTCCGTATGCTCTCCCATCAGGTATCTAAATAAATGGGTAAGATCCCCCTGGAGCCTTTTCTTCTCCAAGCTGAACAGCCCCAGCCCTCTCAACTTTTCCTCGTATGAGCGATGCACCAGTCCCTTTGTCATCTTCGTGTCCCTTCATTGGACTCTTTCCAGTATGTCCATCTCTATCATACTGGAAAGTTCTGTGTAATGGCTGAAAAGTTCTGTGTAATTTCTTCTAAAATCAAAATTATAAAGCTTGCTGATCGAATTTTAGGCAAAGAATTTTGGCTTCAGCTATACCTCTTACTTCTCTCATTTAGGAGGTTTTATGGAAATTGTTAATGGTATTTCTGCATAATCTATTAAGGTGAAAATTCCTGTTATGAAAAGAGATTATTTTCCTTTTCAAGTCCTTACAGTCTGTAAGCACCTTTTGCAGATTCAATTGACCATTAGCTGTAAAATGGTCAACAGTTAAATATTCACATACCTACTTTTAAATACTTTCAGATTAGTTTTTCCTCATGACTTGTCCTTTTCTCCCAGTTTAATCAATATCTTGCTTCAATAGACTTTAAGCCTCTGATGGCCAACTGCTAATCCACTAGTTAAAACTCCTGTGATTCAGTGTAATGTGGTATCTCTGCAAGACCCATCTTGAAAGGCAGTGCTTCCTGCAGTGGTATGTGTACTACTTTCACATTTTGTTGCAAATTACTCAAGTTACTTTCCAGTACTGTACTTTACCAACTGTGCATTGCACAGGGTTTGTAAAAGTTAAGGCTGTCTATGAAGAAGACTGCAATATTTGCATCCTCTGAAATGCCAGTTTTAAGTGTGTATTTTATCACTTTAGTCCCTACTAACATATAATATGCTGTCAAAGACTAAAACATGTTTATGCATATCTAGCTTTTGCCTTGTAAATAATCTAACAGTATTTTTGGTTATTTCCATAACCTCTAACAACATTTTAAATTTAATTCTGTAGATCTGCCTCCTATGAAAATATTCTTAAAATGTATTTATTCCTGACACTTAATTTTCTATTTTAAAATATTGAGTGTTAGGTTTTTCTAAATAACACTTTTCTGTTGAATCTGTTACCTTTTATTATTGACAGTTTTATGTTCTTTCTTACTGGAAAACTACAGCAGTCTTAACAAATACTGGCTAAATACTTCCTACTGTAGCACTTGACAATTCTTGAGACATTACTTAATTTTAACTTTCAGAAGAATTAAGCTGTATCAGAAGCGAAAACTCTAGCAAAAGTTTGGCTGTTCAGTAGACTTAGTGAAATATGAAGCCAGACTTTTCTGTTATGCTTTGTCTCTGAGTTAACTAATACATTTGCTAAGTGTACCCATTAGTAACCCTGGACTTCTATCTTAGTTCTTATCTATAATATCTTTCCAGATAATAATCTGATACTTGCAATAATTACATCGTGAAAGCAATTCTGATGTTCTGCTTTTTTTTTTAACACTACAGGGCATAGCTCAGACACAATTTTAGCTATGCTTGCCTAACCCAACCCAGTGGATGTTAACCTGAAAATCTTCAGAGCACAGGTGTATAAATTTTATAGCTTGTCTGGACACATTATATGGTATAATTGTTCATCCTAAATTGGCCTGTGTCATAGAGTAGAAAACATTAAACAGAATAGAAGTTCACTCCAGTTCATTTTGGACAATTTATAGAAAGAGCTTTCAGAGTCTGTGGACCTTGATCACTGTGTACAAAGGAAAAAATGAAAAGCTGATGAATAGAAATCAAAGCAAACACCTGACCAGCCAACTGGACAGCAACTCATTTTGCCTTTCAGAAGACTAATGTCCTCTTTCTTGTCTATGAAGAGAGTCCCATTCCTAACAAATGGTAGATTGGACTAGAAAATAAATATTTATGAGAAGAACTTTGTTCAAGCCATGTGGCTTAGATGAATTCTTTTTCCATTTACACTTCAGACAAGTTAAATCAGTTTGCCAACTTCCTAAATTACAGAACATCTAACAAGTGGACAACCATCAAAACTAGTCTACATTAAAACAGTATTAAATGGCTGTGACAGACCTCTTTTTGTTTGTGTGGAGAGCCTTAAGGTTTACATAGCCACCCTAACAGAAGGAAATAGTGGTAAGGAGTGTTAATGAACAGACAGATGTCAAACCATTTTAACTGTGTCTTCAGTAAATCTTACCTTTGTGCTCATTATGGCAGAGGTTGAGAGACCATTAGAAATAACTATTTTTTACCAAGCAAACCCTTTTTAGGGTAAAATTAAAGGAGAAGTGTATTTTACTTCAGTTACCTAAGCATTTTAAAGAAAACTGTGACCGCTTTTTATATAAGGTAATATGAGTGAAACTAATAATGATGAATAGAATGTAAGGCAAGCATGTGCGTAATTTGTCATCAATAGCATCTTTTAAAATAACCACCTTGTGATTATTTTTCATTGGTGCACAAAAAACGGGGTTCTTTTCCCCACATTTTAGAAGAAAATTCTGGTTATGTGGTTTAACAAAATGAGGAAAATTTCTGATGGTTGATATAGTTACAGACTAACTGTATGGTCTTCTTGCTTGCTCTGTTAGGATAAAGGAACATTTTCAACAGTAACTTTAATTCCATGGAAACATTTTCAGAGGAATTTTTGCGTAGAAAAGAACAAATGCAGGTGGCTCAGAGCTACATTTTTTATGATCTGCAGCTGTACCAATGTCTCACAGGTTACAGTGCTGAGTCTCAAACTAGCTTTCTTGTCAGTTTTCTCTTTAACATTTTTTAAAAAAATGCTTGATGTTCTACTGGGGCTTGTTTTTTTTTTTCCTTTTTAGAAAAGAGAGTCATGTGCATTGTGCATTGTGTTCTGTGAAAGCCCACCTCTTCTCTTAGTCTTAGTCTACAGTCCAGTGATTTGGAATGGAAGAAGTTCTGTGGTTTTCTCTACTGATGTAAACCAGACAAAAAATAAAAGGAGAGATACTAGGTTTTTTCCCCACAATTTATGTATTTTAAGCTGTTTAGCACCCCAAGAAATGATTTTCGTCTCAAACTGTGGTAGAAGTAAAGAATCTGTGTTCTGTGATAGATTATCAGCGATTCCACCTTTGCGATGAGATGCTCATTGTTAACTAATAACTTTGTACTCTAAAGGGTCCCATCTCCACTTATTTAGGCTGCTACAGTATGTAGATGCAAATAGGTTGGAGAGAATACATGGTGTAGTGAACTTGAGACAAGTAGAAGCACATCTGAACACCTTCAGGAAGAGTCTTCCTTACCATTTTACTTAACTAATGTCTTAAGACTACAGGCTGATCAACATCTGCTAATGCCTGCAGTGAAACTAAGCATGTGAAACAAACATTTGAAACTTTAAAGTACTCCAGACTTTAAATCAGACTGAAGTTGTGGTTGTTGTCTGCTCTAGGTTTGAGGAAAAACAGATTTTTCTTTGTGTATTATATTACTGGTAAACCACTTTCTCTTCTAATATACGTTCATTAGCTTTCCAGTTGGATATCCCGTATAGTAACATTCTACTATCATGTATTCAGACATAACCAATGTTTTAAATGTTTAGCTTGGATGTGCTAGCCAGCCTAGCCACGCAGGACAAGAAGATACATATGCAGATTATTTATGTCAGGGAGATATTGGCTTTCTAGATAAAAGGTAGGTTTTTTTATTCTTCCCTAGCAGTTTAAATGGGAGCTCAGGCCAGGGAACATTAGTTCTCAAACTAAGAGGCACCATAAGTGTACTCAAACTACCTGTTCCCTGCCAATTTCTTCCATATAATTAATCTGAATCAGCTACTAAATCAGTAAGCCAAACAGGGCCAGGGGAGAACCATGAGCTCTGGCCCATGGTTACTTATACTGGGAAGTTGTTACCATGGTCCCTGTCATTGCTTTAGCCCAGGATAGCTGGCACTTTCCCAGACAATACCCAGGGAATGTGTTTCAGGGGTTGGCATGGGCCAGGAGCCATGTCGGATGGGCAATCTGAATGCTACCACCCTCATTTGGTGGGTAAGGGAGTTTAGGTGCATGGATATGAACCATGTTGTGTCATTTGACCTCAGAGCCATAGAACGGCCTCCTTCCTCTTTAATTTCCTGGTGTATGTATTGTAGACATAGTGCCTAGTGGTTATAGACAATAAATCTACTTCCTATGGAAAGTGCTTATTACAACTAGTTTGCCAGACATACGTAAGTGAAAGGTAACATAGAAAACAATAATGAGTTAAATATATTGACATGAACGTGCCTCCTCTTGGCTTCACTGATAAGAAAGAGATAAGCTGGCTTGTCACTGGCTTCTCTTTGGGCATACTCTGATATACAAAGTGTCGGTTACTCTGTGGTTTGCAAATGAATTCAGAATATATATGGTTTTAAATTTTTTAGCCAGTAACCTTTTCCAGTTATCCTGCATCTTCAGTTTCCCCATCTGTTATGGTGTGAAAAGGGGTTGTCAGTAGTCACTGTTACCTACAGGACTGAGTGCAAAGTTCATGCTCTTTGTTATATCGAATGCACACTTGAATATCCTAAAATGAAACAAATCCTTTCTCTCTGTATTTTGCACTTCAGTTTATTCAGCATGTTTCCATAGGTGTACAAACTAAAACAGCCCTGTGTGTGAATGGCAAAGACTTCAGTACATCTGTCCAGAAGCATCTGCACTTCTGAGGCTATCACCCTGCAACGTAGTCCCTTCTCAGCGTCATGTGTGCATGAAGACACAATCTTGTTCACGGTTTGAAATCTCCCCTAGCAGTGTTTTGAAGATGAGTACCTCCTCTTCTGTCCTGATCGTTTCTTTCACTGTGTTTTCTTAAAGAGTGAACCATGGAAGACGAATTTTCTGCTTTGTAAGGAGGACTTTGCTTAGCCTCTTGAACATGCACTTCATTTAATGTAGGTTTATTATAGTTAAATCAACCTTATATGTATCTTTTTATTCTCTAGATAAACTAGTTTGAGATAGGTGCTTGCAAGAAATTCCATTTAATGCGGACTTTAAAAGTAAGTTCTAAGAAGCTTATATGATTAGCAAGTTAATAATGGGATCTCAGTGGAAGAAAGTGGGAAGGAAGAATTTCATAGTTCTTAGCCAAGAAATGCAAGATCTCAGCTGTTACGTCTGAAAGTCATCTGATGACAGAACAGACGTTTTACTTCCATTGGCAAAGATCCGTCCAAAGGCCTCTACAAAGGAAAACAGAATAGTTCATGCTAATGATGAGATCCTAGTGACCCAAGACACACGTTTTAGAACCTTAAGAAAATTGTATTATTTATTTCATCTTCAAGAGGATGACTTTTTTTTAAACCTCAGAACTTTTCAGATTCCCTTCCACTCCCCTCAAAAAAGGCAAACCATCCAAACTTGAACATATTTATATGCTTAAATCAGTGGGAGCCAAATACATGTTTTGACTTTTCAATATGTTTATTAGTCTGAAGAGTAGGCAACTGTCATATATATATATGCAAAATTTTCTGGACTAATATTCAACAGGATTTTACATGGTCCAGAAAGTCATAGTTTACATTCATGGGATATCATAACTTCTTTGCAAGAAATAGTACAATTTCAGATTACTTTAATGAGAACTTATAAATGGCCACTGAACCCTGGGAGAGCTTAATTTCAATGTGGAAATTTTGCTATGCTAAGAGATATGCAGGTGTCTAATCAGTTCTTCATAAGCTCACTTCAAGCCACTTTAACGAAACTAAATATATTATAATGGCATATTGCATGAAAATGAACAGGAAATTAAAGAGGTTATGAAAGAACATTATTAAATATGAATATAAAAGGAAATCTTCTGTGTATAAAACAAAAAACCCTCCTAGATTAAAAACTGAGAGCCATGCTTCACTAATTCTATCAGCTGTCTTTCACATGGGAATGAAAAACAAGACAAAGCCCAGAAGTACTGATATGCATTGAATCCTGAGTTAATAAAGAAGTTCATTGATTACAAATGGAACTGTGCCAAACTGGAAAAAATGATAAATTGATAATTTAATAGCCAGCATAGCTCTACTTAAGAGTTTTTTGATTCAATCTGTAATAGCATGCCATTAATGTAGTTCTCAGAAGTACAGCCTGAAGTCAGCAGTGTGTTCAAGAACAAGGCATGGACCAAATGATATCACCTGACACTGAGAAACTCTTCCTGGAAACATGATGTCTTTTCAGGTAAAGGGTATCTTTTTAACATTTATGATTATTATAATTCTGAAAGTATACAGAATATACAGAAAATGCAGAATATCAGTCTTCTACCTACACACCTAATTTGGAATTGTATTTCAAAGTATCTGCTTCTTACTATTCTTTTATTTATTTATTCTTAGTAGAATATAAACTTGGGAGATAAGATTTCATTGAAAACTAACTGTTCATTAAAAAGGTATTTTATATCAGCATAAAAATGTAGTAAAACATTTCAAAATTATCTAAGTGAATTAAGGAACAAAGCTGCATTTAAAATGTTGCTGTAGGCATGTGAAAACCCAAGTGCTATTGAACCTTATTTCTCTAGTCACTTATTATCCATTGCAATGGAAAGATTTATGTGGAAAATTAGATTTCAGCTTTTTTTTTAAAGTTGTTATACATAGCATTTTTATTTTCTCTAAGGAGCTGAAAAGCATTTGTTTTTCCAATTTGAATTTGATACTTCAATTTTTTCTGGAAGTTTTAGCTTAAATTCATTATGTTCTTCTCCCCTCCTTCCATAGCATATTTAGGGGGTGGGTTTCATTATTCAGTTAAATTTCCAGTGATGACTTAACTGTCACCACACAAATAAGCTACCTAGGTGTAGATGTAAAATATCTGCACTATGCATGTCAGGAAGTATCATTTTCAAATTAAAAAAAAAAAAAAAAAAAAAAAAAAAATTATTTGACTAACTAAATCAGTTTTGTTAAACAAAACAGATGTAAGCTTTTCCTTGAGTATTAGTCAGAGTGATGTACAAAAAGGTTAACCAATAAATAGGACAACTGTTGAGACGAGCTTGATTGCATAGAAAAAGYCATGCCCTGGAGGTGAATATGGCAAATTGCAGAAAGAAAGGAGGTAGGATCAGGCCTGGATAAGAATTAGAGCACGTGTGATGAAGACATAGTGAAAAGGATTGGAGACTGATTAAAATATAGGAAAAGCAAGAATAAGTGAGCAATGAAGAGTTGTCAGTGGGGATTTATACTCATGGTTCTCTGAAAAAGAGTATTTTGGGGATGTGTGACAACTTAGGAGCTCTGAACATCTTGGCACTGGTTCGTAAGAACAGGGCTGACTCTCCCTTTCCTTCTTTCATACACGCTATTCACTCATCCTTGTAATACACAGCTGACTTCACGCCTAGAGCTTAGTTACCATTTATCAAAGCTGCCCAAGCAGTGCTCTCTTGTTGTTTATAATACAAGTGCAGTCTCTTGAATGAATTACTGTTTTTATTTTTCTTTGAAGCTATCTATTATCTTATGGTAGTGTGCCATGTGAAACTTAGATGGGGAACTCACAAGCTTCCATTCAGCACTACCACACAACACACTATTGTCATCAACATGGCTTTCAGGTTAATTTGTCTGTTCGTACACTCTGATGCACACCTTTGCATGGTAGGCCTCTTGCCTTTATCTTCAGAGGAACTACAGCATTTTCTCTTGAGTCTTAGGCTGGGAGTTAGAGACCATCCCCTACAATTACCAGTCACACTACATATGTCTATCTCTAGGCAGCTGACTTACTCCGCTTCATCTGCACCTTTGACCAGCGTCTTAAAGCAAGATTTTTAAATAATAGCATATGTACATTGGCTTTGTTCTAAGCTATTCCCTCAGCTAAGTTTTCCTCTTAATTGACAAATAAAAATGAAGCACTTGCACTATGTAAGCCTATATTCCTGTTTTAGTTTGGCGTAGTAGTGTGGTTTCCATTATTGTGCCCCGCTTTGTACATTGCTCACAAAGTGATTTTGGTGCTTCTGAAATAAATTCCTTTTTGAAGAAATTAAAATGGAAACTGCAAATCCGATGCTTACTAAATAATCTCCACCCTAAAATGCAGAGGTAATGGTCTGAACCAGTGAGTGATGTCTGAACAGCTCTGGAACACAGACATGGTGGGAACATGGTGAAACTAGATGTAGTTCAAAGTAAAGCTGCTGAACCTCACAGAACGTAGTCATAGAAGTCTCACTACAAACTACTTCAGTCTGTTGGTTCACTTCTTTTCCACCAGTTTACTTGCTAATGTTCAGAAAACAAAGATCGCTCTGAGGCTGTGTTCTAGTGTTATTCTTCTAGCTCATGAATTCTCTGATGATAGACGTTTGTTTAAGAGAGCCTAACGTTGTTAAAGAATGCATTAGCCCATTGCTGACTTTTTATTTTAGAGCTCCTCAGCAAAGTTTCCTAGTGTCTCATGCTATCTTCCAGGGCATCCAACAGAGTCTATCAAACAGAATTTCTGTTCCGTGGTTTGGATGGTTCAACCAATTTACTCCTAATAGCGGTAATTACTGACCTAATGTCTTTATCTCTTTGAAGACCTAATGTCTTTATCTCATTATTGAAATTCTCTTTATATTTTAATCAACAGTCTTATTCAAGCACCTATATCATATGCATAGAGATCTAATTATGAAATCTGGTATCTCTGCACATTTACATATGCTAGCACATTTTCAGTTGTTTTACGATTTGTAAGTAACAGCTTCATATTACTAATGATGCAATATATTCACCTCTTTTGTGGTATTTTTCTCCTTTACCTGTGGGGAGTGCCTAAAAAATAATTCACATTTTCTGCAGTAAATACTTCTCAAACTTACCACATAGCTTTCTATATGACATCTGATTCAGATTGTTCCATTTGTCTTATATTTCCTTTCTTTTTTATTTATTAAGTAACAAAAACCGTCTATGGGAACTTAAAATCTCACCCCTTTCTTCATGAAGGAAAATGACACTGCTTTGGAAAGTTAGATAGAGGAAGAAATAAATTCTGGGCGCTACGGCTTCCCCCTAACTATGTCTATTCTATTACATAAACTAATGCTATTTTTCATTTTAAAGGTAAGTAGAATTAGAATACATAGTAATTCAGTACATTTTAAGATCTCAATCATCTATTTCTTCCATTAGTGCTACTTACATTTGGCAGTAGTCCTGTCAACTGTCCTATTTTCTCACTCAGGAATATTCCTGTAGCTTCATGATACAATTGTGAGTAACCCTGTCTGACACAAAGCTAATTTTCTCTATACTTGTTTTAATCTCTGTTACTAGAAGGAGAAACTCCAATCTTTGCTTTTGAAGTGTATAGTGACTACATATGCTGACATCTGCAAAGAAGCCATTTTTGAGAGGATTTCTGATACAGCTCAACAAAGATGGAAAGTAAGTGACTGTTGGACACACAGTACAGTAAGTTTGCAATTTAATACTAAGCAGATACTATATTTCATTTATTAGTTTTTAATGATGTAGGACTTTTTAATAGATATGGGTCTATCTCTCTCTTAATATAAAACACATAGCAAAATGTGTGCAACATCAGTAGAAAACAAAGATACTAAATATTTTCAATGCCCTTATTTCGAAATTGTGTGTTTTTATGGACCACATAAAAACATGCAATATCTTTAGAGTTCATAACACACGATTACAATGGACATACGTAAATACAAAAATGTGTTTTTCTTCTTGAAGTATTTAGCTGAATCTAAAATAGGTATGGAACCAATATTACATCCCTCTCTTTCCAAGACTACTTCAATGCCAAAGCATGAAAAGTAAAAGGGCTTGCTGAATTGCAGTGGTAAATAAAGTCAGGTTTAGTAGATAGACATTCTGGGACTAGATCCTTACCTACATGGTATACGAAGTATGTTTTGTAGTGAATAGGAAAGGCACGGGCATTTGTGCATCTGTGATCACCCCGTTAGCTGAGCTCCTGTTTTACTGCTATTGGACTTCACAAAACTTCGTGGTGCCTTAACCTGTGGCAGTTTTCAGCTGCTAGAAACAGCGCAGAAAGACGATGTTGAAATGGTAAAGAGCTATGCTGCTGTTCAGTGGAGTGATGTTTTGATGGCTTGAAGCTGAGGAAGTATGTACTATGTTGTGAATTTTGACATGAGGGCATATGGGGACACTGTATACAAAACCTGATGCAATAGCATTTTGAGACTATGTTCAACAGACAAAATCATGATAATGCAATTTCACCCACCTTACCTTTGAGAGGGGTCCCTGAAGTGAATTACATCCCAAACCATGGCTAAGTATGGAGAGAAAGAATAGTTCAGAGCTTGAGAGCAAGCAAAGAAATTAGCTGTTTTAACACAGGGTTCAAGTTCACTCTTCAAATAGCTTTTATTTAGCAGACACTATGTCTTTGTCACTTATTTCACAAGAGTTTAATCTATGTGTTCAGTAGACATTTTTGTTTTTACAGCATGTTAATGATCTTTTGTAACACAGTATAGTCTCTTCATATTTGCTTTTATCACATATTATTCTCCCTCACCTTTTCTCCACACACACTCAGTTTTATTCCAAATGTTATGAATATGCGTTTCTGACTGTTGCCAGATAACCACTAACATTGTCCTTTTCTTTTTGCTCCCTTTTTTCCACCGTTGGTTCCATGAACTACCAACAGACATTTATTTGCTCCATCTCTACTTTAACTCCTACACTCTTGACCCCAACTTTTATTGAACTTTAAAGTTTGCAGATTCTATTTCAGATCTGAAGAAGGCTTGGGAGAAAAAAAAATCATCCACTTTTGTTCAACTATACCAGATTATTCTAGTAAAACATATTATTTCCAACTACACAGATTGTCCTGTGTCCCTAGCCTATCACAGGTACATGAATATTAACAATTTTTTTTCTTTCAGTTATAAAAGGAGTAACTATATGTATTTTTCCTATACAAGAAAGTTTTCATGAAGTGTTGACTTCACTGCGTGCTCTGAGATTCTCAGAGATGAATTACCTTACCTGAGGCAGATATAGACCAGTTAATACAAAATGTGTTCCCATTCTACTACATATGTAACCCTTAAAAGTGAATATGAAAATAATATGAAGCTAATAATGCATCACTTCCTTGTCTGTATAACTTCAGCAATACAGAAATGAAAAAATCCATATATAACAACACTGTATCATGTGACTAGGCAGTAAATAGAAGGCACATGATCCACAGAGTGATTTATTTATGAAATGTAATTGGGATCAAGTGATATACCGCCATGTACGTTCTTGACAGTCAGTTTAGTCAAGGATAGTTAAATTCCTTGATGGCAACAACCATCAAATTACAAACAATGTCACAAAATGACAGGGTCAGTCAAAATTGTGCAACTTTTCCTAGATGCTGTTTGTAAAAGCATTAAAAGCTTCCAGGAAATGACTTTACGGACCAATGAGAGGGGTTCCGGTGAAAAACAGCAATCTACTTTACCTATTAATACTACTACAAAGCATGTATCTACTCTGGAGGCTACCCCTCTGTTATTCCACTCTGGTGTTTCACAAAAATAAAAGGTCCGATTCATGTTCATGTATAGAAAGTACTACATAGAAGAAATGCTAACATAATTCCTGCTTTATATATTTGTCACCACGAAAAAAAATCAAGAAGTTGAAAATAGTTATAAAGAGCAATACTTATGATGTGTKKATAATGCAAGCACATAGTAGAAAAGTAGAAGAAAATGTAGAGTATAACAGAAAATAACCTTGTGACAAAACTCAGAGAGGTGAGGAAATAGATACTTCTTGCTTAATGAAAAATTTGAGTTAGTAATATGCCAGTAAATACAATGCATTTCTATAGTTTTTTAAAAAGCTAAAACACAAAAGACAAATAAGAACAGTCACATTGCATAATATACCAAGTTCCTCATTGAATCCTTTAGTTAATTTTCCCATTTCATCCACAAGCCACACCTGTCCAAGGCAATCAATGCAGTGCTGCTTGCTTGCTGAAGCAGTGCCAGTTCCTAACAGTTATATATAAGCCAGCTAGAAGTAGATGGTCTATTAATTTTCTTGAATTGGTATCTTGTGACAGAAGCATATAAATTACCCAAATAATTGCTATCAGGTTAAGTGGAAGGCTCATTCCATTTATTAAATAAATATGTTGATGCATTTCTCTTCAGTAAGGCACAGTAATTGAACAGCATAGTAATAAATGCGTAAGTCTCCATTTCAGACCAGGACTCCTTTTAACTTAGCTGATACTCCACTAAGCAATTTCCCTGTGTTAGTAGACATGTTATTAGATATAAGTTTATAAAAGTTTTACATTTGTCTGTATATCTTTCTAGTAAAATCTCACTGCATAATCATTAGATTTACTGTAAGAAAATCATTTAAGGCCTACAATACATTATTATCATAGTCTAATTACTGCATAGTTAAGGTCATGCCTTTGCTCACTGGCATAGTCCTGTGGGCTACTTAAGATAGTAAAGTTTATGTAATCAATAAGACTTTTTAGAATCTGATTCCATGAACATGTGTTATCCCTGCCATCATCTATGTACTCTATTTTGAGAATGCAATTACAGGAAAAATTGTAAGAAAATTCTCTGTAAAATATGCCAGAAAAGAAAACATAAAACTGGGGTTACTTATATAGTGACTTCATGAAAAAGGAAAGAAAGCTAACAATAAACATAATATAATGAACTACAACAAAGGCTAGTAAAAAGTTTTTTCCCATGTTTTCAGAATGGAGGAAATATGAATTTAATATTAAAAATAACTACGAAAAAAAATCTAGACCAAGTTTTGTATTCCTCATTATGAGCATATGCATCCGCTCTGAACTTAACTTCTGGTGCAGATAATTCGTTTTAAATCTGCTTCCAGTCAATACCTGTTTTTTATTTTTTATTCTTGTTTCGTGTGTTAGACTTATAAATCACTACTAACTTTTGATAAATTAATACATAATTAAAGTTATGAAATTACGGACCCGATGAACCCTTTTAAAAAGTATACCATGCATTTTTTGTGGTTTAGCTAAACCTACTAGAACAAGGAGGATAGTAAATGGATGGTTTTGGAAATCAAAGCTGAAATGAAAGAATGAATGTCTGGAGGGATAACTGGACTTGTTCTGTGTTTAAATGAAAAGGAAGTTTCCAGAATAGCAGACGAATGAGATCTATCTCCTGCAGCATAGGAAATAAGGAGATATTTGAGTAGGCAAGAATGTTACTGAGTCAGACAGGCTGATCTTCATTTAGTTTGAATATTGAATTACTGTATGCATGAAAATTCCATGGATGGGCTTGCAGCTTTTGCTAAGCCAGCTTTTGAAAAACAGGTCTTGGAAGAGGAAAAGTTAAGGGCTTGTTTTCTCTGTGGCTCGAAAGGGGAAGCTACCTAGCGTTGACTGAAGTTGCCATTGCTTTGCATGCAGGGTAAGTCAGAGGACCGTAGCTATTGTCAACAGGAGTTCCAGTGTGCATCACTTTCTTGCCCTTGGCTGGAGAAGCTGAACAGCTGAGTTCCAAAAAGAAAATCAAGTATTGGGTAGTTCTATCTACCCAATCGTTACCCAAGAACTTAGCATTCTTTCACAATATGAAATATTACCATAGTTAAATAGAGGATTTTGAGAATAACTTTGGACTGTGTATATTATTTTCTCATTTAAAAACATAAATTCTTCTAAACGCATTGCAAATGAGAAATACTGAAGTTACTTGATGTATCTGACTGCTTTGCACATTTCGTCTGACATGTCTTTGAAATGTCACTGTCCAAATAACGATTAGCAGGCTATTCCTGGTTTATTGTTTTATACCACAGTGGATTTGAGATAATTCAAACTGATTCATGTCTAGTGGCTGTAGAACCATTTCAAGACATATGTAATTTTGTATGATATAAAATAATAGACATTGTTGGGATTTGAGTCATAACACTGAAGTTATTCTCGTACAGTGATACTTTTAGAACAATAAGGTAGGTGGTTGTTGCTCAGCATTGAAAAAATCAGCAGGGGGTTATTTAATGAGCTATTAACTCGACTGTTGATTTTTCAGTTATAATAGAGACAACGAGTTCTTTAGTATTTGCAATGGGCAGGGAAGCAAGGTTGCTACTAAGCTATTCTGGTTTTGCTTGCGGACTTTTTCAACAGAAGTTAGTTGGTGTAGACAGCTAATTCCAGGTGAAGTTAAACCTGAAACAAATAGCCAGTCCAGTTTTGACCAAGTGAGTTGAATGCAGTGATTTTGACTATGTTTAAAAAATAGTAAGACACATGTTGTTTCATCTTCTGACTGGTACAGTTGTCCTCGGCCTCATTTTTTGTAGCAAGAAATGCTACTTTATATACAGTGATAGTGGTGATGAAATACCTGTACTTTAAATTACACTGAAGTTTTGTCTATTAATAGTTTCACCTGCTCATTAACTTGGAAAAAAATGGATTAGAAGCTCAAGTTGTTATTAATAAATCTTCAAGAAGAATCTGTTGTTATTTGAAATAGTATTTCTTGGGGCAGTATGTTACATAAATTTTCTTAAACGATGTACATATCTTGTATCATACATAATTTACATCAGGAAATGCAAAAGCCTGCCTTAACTTCTACATAGTAATGTCTGCTTTTTGTCTGTTAACACAATAATACACTTAAAAAGTAATGCATGATGGTTTAACCATTTGACCTCTGCTAAAGTCCATCAGCTGGACTCTTCTATCTCTCTTTAATGTAATACGGTTCCACTGAAATCAATAGAGTTATTCCAGTGGCAAACTCTGAAAAGATGGCTTAGCTTTTGGATAACCTATGCCTTATTTAACCATTATCTGCTTTAAATAAATTCCCAGGGACAGTCCACCTACTATGAGCACACATTTTTCTTCTCCTTTCTCCCCACTGAAAATGAACAAAACATTTAAAAGGTTGGCTATGTGTATAAATGTATGTGAGATGCAATTTTTTGTTATGTTGTTCATTTTTAACCATTTTAATGATTAGTCTATACTATTTTTTGGGTTATCTAACCATGTATGAATATTAGCCTTCAGCTAGTTTGTGTGTAACTTTGCTGGTATTTTTAAAGCTTGTTCTTAGCTGTAAAACTCTTGGATGTTTTAGGGGATGCTATGTAAGAAAATGCATTCAACACAATGCTTTGTTTGCAGTAACTTTTTGGAAGGCAAAAGAATTTAGTACAGTACCTTTAATTAGATCAAGTTTCAATCTGGTTAGTGGTATTTTTAATCATGCCCTGGATATGTCACTTCAGCTACAATATAGAAATTATTCAACAAAAATAGTCTTACTTTCAACCTCTGTRGTAGGACGTTGGACAATCATTTGGTGAATGAAATCTTGCTACTTAGAAGTCACTAGAAAAAAATTCTCATTGACCAACTGTGATCAAGATTTTTACTTGGGAACTCTTATTTGTGCCATCAGCTGATTTATATCTTTATTAAAAAAATCTAATCAGCAAGTGATTAATATAAATTGTCTATGAGGTCCTGATCAAATCTGTAATTGTCAGCTGCACTACTCATACCAAACAATTAGAAAACTTGGCAATTTATTTAGCAGAAAAAATTTTAAGAAGCTTTAAAATCGTATCGCCTTTTACATTATTTTGGGGTTATTTAAAAGATTTTATTCTGATGTCATGTTTATAAGTGTCAAGGTGCCAATAAGAAGAGCTACAAAAAATTAGAAGATTCATAAGTAATATTGTATCTGTGAGCTCCAGTGGGAAATTAAAATAGTTTTTGTATTATGGAGTGAACAAGTTTTGGTATTTCATATTCTTGATTTTGCTAGTGTTGGATTTGCTGACATTGCCACAGTCAGTGAGGCTCAGGCAGACACAAAACAATTGTATTCATAGAAAGAACATGACCTTACAATGTGCGCAAAGTCAGACACAGTACCTGGAGGAAAAAGTGCATGGGCTACTACGATTCCTCTGTGGGACTGTAGTTGTTGTCCCAGGACATTGGGGACTTTCTTTCTCAATTTCATCATTTTCTTAAGGTGCAGCTTGGTGACAGATAATGTTTTTCCCTCCTCTGTAGCTTGATTTATAAGGTAGTTTCTGTGGTGGCAGTGAAGATGAGCATAATTGAGGTTAAGGTTTTAAGAATTTTCCATCATTTCTGCCTTTTTCCTTCTTCTTATTGGGATTATGCCAATTTCATTCCTTTTATCCTAAGTGGATGGCCTAGTCTGAACTCTGCTCTCAAGCTGACAACAGAGTATGTGCTACATCAAATTCCAGCACAACACATTTAATGTATCGTTTGGTTTCACTTTATTTTGATGGCACTAAAATACGTCTAAATGATTAAATAGATATTGCCTTTTTAATATAATGAGCTAATTCCTACAAAATTCATTCCATTTAATTACTTGGAATGGACAAAGCTTTATACTTCCTACACAGTAAATGATTGAGTTCTTTCTCATGTCGAGAATGTAGCTTTCTCAAATCAGCAGAAGACTGGTGTTAGAATTGCAGGCTATTTAAAATGGTTTGCCTTCATTACTGTTTCAGCTGGGATCAGGAGTGCATTTTCAAGCAAATCTCGCTATTGTTCCCACTCAAGACACTTTGTATCTTAGATTGTTCTCAAAGTTCATGGACTTGTAAAAGGAAATACATTGCTCCAGGAGTGCCTTTAATGCACTGCAGTTGATAACAGAGGTTTTTACTCGCTAAAGTGCACTAGGATATCAGAATTCCAGTTCCACCTGACACAGTTTAAATTGGTTGTTTCTTTTTTGGGCACTTGCATGCTTTTTATGATTATATAATAATTCCAGCTGTATTTTGACTGAAATGAACTGTAGTATGCCTTTGGCATCAACAGTAGTAGTAAAACACACTCTGAGAGAAAAATGCACTGGTCCAGAATATAAAAATAGAACCAAATACTCCACTTTTATTCTGCCTTACCAATTAGTGAACACCTTTGCCAAGTAAACACTGTTGTGTCACATAGGTAATACTGTTTTAAGTGACTATTTTTTCCCTGGTTTTGACTTCGGTTGCCTGCAACAAAACCCCCTGTAGCTGCATATAAAAATAAGTCTACTATCCTATTTCAGAAGTTTTGGCAATAGTCTCCCCAGTTATTTGTTAGAGAGGAAAGAGAGAGATGAAGAATGAGAGAAAGAAAGATAGAGGGAAAATTATTTCTGTGACCTTTTCTAGGAATCATAAATAATTGGATTAGTTGCCATACAGACAACAAATATTTCCCTGCTTGAAGTATTTTAGAGCAAGGGCAGCAGTAGCAGCAACAAGAATTCTTGTGTTCAGACTGAGTAACTGTAGGCAGGTACTTAATAGTCAACACAGGAGCTGCATCAAGCCTGACAAGATGTCACTGCACCTACTGACCTACAGTGTGTTTATCTTAATATTGTTATTTTCACTTACATGCTATGGAAAAAGATCCATACTTTTCTCAGAATGATTTATCCAGTACAACAGAATATATATATGTCTTATGTGAAATAGTTTTGGCAGCAGTGGCACAAAACACATCATAAAATGACAAAGACCAGTCCCAGTGTTGCCTGAAATACGTTATGTCTAAGCTTACTTTCCTTGTTCTACCATTCCTGGGATAGATCTCGAGGACTGCAGTCGAAGTCATTTCTGGCAAACACCTCTTGTTGCTTGCAGTGACCTTTCTAAGTAAAATGAGATTGTTTATTACATGATATGAAGAATTCTAATCAGTAAATTTAAAAGCCTAAGAATTTGGCTCACATATCTGTTGTTTTTTTCATACAGTTTAAATAACTACAGCTGGATTGTCTGGTGGGACCAAGTGGTATGTGGTTGTTAGTTGTCTGCAGTAGTTTCATAATGACACAATATTGGACTTGATGTCCACAGTAAAGACAGCTTTCAGTTTTAAGCATAAGAGATGTGGTGAGTGAGCAGTCAGGAGAAGGGTATGTCCAACATGCTCTTAGGGAAAGGTCAGCAGCTTCCCTGTCAAGTCCATTATGCTACACCAGACATCATGGTTTAAGCAGCCATGATAGCATAATTGTACAGAGGGTGGAAAACGTGCGGAAATGGTGTCATGATCCAGCACTCCTATGTTTTAAATCATAGATGACCAATTACTGTGTACTACCCAGTTTGTCATCTTTGCTACCTCTGAGCTTTTTAATGACTTTGGCTTCCTGAACTGCTGTTCTTTCTGTCTTTAGAGAATTTCTCACATCTCCGGCTACAAATCCTCAGTGTTAATAATCCAATCAAAATTTACACTTGCCTCCAATTACAAAATTTTTTTATTCAACAAAAAGAGAAGAAATAGATAGCTTAAGAAAATGTTCTGTTGTAATTTTACTCAAATGAGGAATTTACAGAAGAATTTATTTGGGTAGAAGTTGATAGTCACAACTTTATCTAACTCGTTGAGAAAAAGGGCTTTCACAAAAGTCTTCTTTTTATTAAAGCTGATATATTTGGTTAAGATGCATCAATTTTAAAGAAACTTTTATTGAGATTTATAACAAAAAGACTGAAAATACTGCCTTCTCAATTGATTAGCTAGTAGCTAAGTCCATGTCCTGAATTACCTGATCGACCAGGCAGTCTGAATATTAGACTGGAATTTGGGATTGTGCTCAATAAATATAAAAAATTGTTTGTCTTAATATCCTTAAGCTGTCTGCAGCTCCTGAAATATCCGAACAGGAATGAAAAATCTCTGAGTAGTTAGCTTTCTTCCTGATATTTCATAGTGTTGTGTTAACGTACTTTTTAATGTTTTCATGTTAACCCAGGCTACAAATAAAAACAAAACCACTTCAAGACCTAGTAAGTTTCAGCATAGCCCTTCAGTTGTTCATGGTTTTAAAAGACATGAAAGACATCCTGAAAGAGGGAATTAACATTTTCATAGAGATTGATATACCACAATTTTACAAAATGCTGGTTGAATGCTATTGATAATCCCAGCATTTCTGATTAGATCAGATATGATGCAGACACTGACATCTAACTATCTAAATTCATGGGTGCATATGTTGTTAATCAATCAATGGCCATTAAAAAACAAACAAATAAGCCAACAAACAACCCACCCTCTGCTACTTTAGAAAAAAATAAAAATTAACATTTTATTTTGCTGTAGGGAAATACAAAGCAACTTTTTAAAAATGAAATGTTTGCTGTCTAATGGTCAGTTATGTTAATATGGTTTAAAATCCATCTCTCTACTTTTCTGACTCTTTTTATCATAAAAGGCCTGATGTTTGCTTCAGGGAAAATAATTCTGTGATTTTTTCCCCTTTCTTATGTTAAGCCTTACTTCTTCTGAGAAAAAAAGAAGGAAAGAAATTGGAGTTTTGCTCTAAAATTTTTAAGATGTTCAGTTACAGTCATATAAAGTATATTCGTTGTGTCATTGAGCTTGAAGAGTTTCACAGAAACCTTTTAAAATGTGTGGCATTGTGCATCTGCTAGAGAAGTATGTTGTCTCTGGTTTCCAGTCTGTTGAGTTTCTGCCGTTTAGGTACTCCCTCGTCAATCTGGACTTCCGCTGTTGCTCATTGTATAATCAGGTACATTTTTATTAGTGTGTCTGCAAATTCCAAGGTGACAGAATTCCCAATTGGATGCAAAACACTCTCTGCTTAGAGTCAAAAAGACATTTGCAAAAGCTGTATAATGGTTGCAGTCTGTGATTAGTCACACTGGTATAGAATAATCTTAGTTCCAAATTGCTCATTCTCCTTCTTATGGCTCTGAATATTGTACTTTGATTTGAGGAAGCTGGCAGTAGGAAGAGAAAGTGATATCAGAAATGAGAGATCACTTATTTGTTAAACCAAACTACTATCTGATGTAAGCAAGGTGCTCTTGCCCCTTCTTGAAGCTACTTCAGTAACCTTCAAACTACATGTGGTATGAAGCCCATAAAAGGTATCAGTCTCCATCTATTAGGACTCAGGGGTTTCTTATGAAATCCACCTAGAAGCACGCTAAACAAGGCCTCCGCAGAAGTTATTAAGGGATATGCAGAGCTCCTTTGTGCACAAAGAGATGTCCTTCATGCACGGAAAAATACGTTGCCAATACTGCAGTCTTCTGCAAAAAAAAAAAAAAAAAAGGACGAGGATACTTACTGCTTTTCACTCTTCCTTAACTACTCATGGAATTGGGTCAAGACAAGACAGGAGCAGTCTTGATATTGAAAGTACACAGGGCCTTAATTATGCTCCAATGCTGCTTACAGAACAACAAAACAAATGACTCTACAGTAGTTTTTTGCTCTTTGCCCCTGTGTTGTGGCTATGTAGCACTCAAAGTAAAGTATCCATACCTGTCATGTAAGTAAAATAGTAACTGCAAAAAGAGAGGAAAGACCACTTCTCTGCCCTTTTTACGATAGCTAATACTCTATTATGAAATATCTTGCTGGAGAGAACTCATCTGTTCTTATTATTAAATTGATTCTTCTCAGTAGAAATCATGTTCCTCAGTTCTACCATTACAAAGCCCATGCATTCCTTTCCCTCCCCTAGTTCTTGGTTGATGACGTCATTTTTTGATTCGTCTTTTTTTATTATTTCTGTTGTACATCACAAAGCTGAGCACAATATGCCTATGAGTTGAAAAGCAAGTGCTATTTTGTCACTTGCTCTTGTTTTGTGCTTTGGAGAAATCCAAGTAATGTGACCAACAGTTATACTTAATACATTTAAAACTCTCAACATAAAAAGAAACAAACAAACAAAAAACAAATGAAATCTGTCTCTGAAAAAATTCTTTACAACTCTCAGCCTAATTCCTTAGTGATAGATAGACTTTTTTTTTTAGTATCTTGAAATATATTTTTAAAACTGATATGTTTTCCTTCTGTATACTTCTCTCTGGTGTCTTTTTAATAGATGCAGATGTAGCAAAACATCAGTATGCTGTGCATTAGAAAACATAGTTGCATCAGCTCATATAAACTACATAAAAGTAATGACTATTTCTTTTATAGAGGGAATGGTAATCCTGCTTATGCCAAAACCATTTCTGAAATAGAAGAGCAGTGACACCAGTAGCGTAAACAGAAGATGCTGTGTAGCTCCTATCCCCTTAGGAATGGCACGTAAAACACTGCAAGTCTAATTAGATCTCTAGAGACTAGGAAACCCCATTTGACTGTCAATTTAAAGACAGCAGTGCCAGAGCACTTTTATTTCCAAAGACTTAGAATTATGAGTTATCTTTGCATGAGGTGTGTGAATTCAGAATATGATATTTACTGAAAGTCAGTATCAATGCATTTCACAGTGTAATGAAAAACATGCCCTGTCTTTTTAGTATTCATGTTAGCAGACTAAAAGACAAGAAAACAACATGCAAGTCTAGAAAGGAAATATATGGCTACCCACTATTAAAAGAAATACATTAGTGACCTTAATTGCACAAGCTTGTGTTTAAAGTGTAGCCCACATACATTCTCAACACTAATGTTCAAGAAACATCTTTACTCTGCAATATATATATGTATACATACATTATTTAAAGAATTTTAACACTGAACTAATTTGAAAACTTTATTCTTTTTACAGTTTGAGATTTCTGACTAGCATAGAATGAATCCTTTACATTATTATTAAATCAAATATACATTTATTTTAAATTTTGGGTTTGGTTTATGACCAATTAGTAGAATACAGTACGTGGAGTCAGATACTGTTTGCATAGATGTAGATGCTTCATGACACAAAAGTTTGAAAATTTTAAATATTTGGCTGCAGTATGGACTTCTGGTATTGCTTCTTTTACTTTGATCCAGCTGCAAGGAACAATGGGACTGGAGGAAGGAGAGAAGGACCATCAGATCACAGGATAATTTGGGTTGATAATGACCTCAACCTGAGGGGAGGACATTTGGTGTCATCTGCAAACTTTATTAACAATAACTCCATTACATTCTTCAGGTCATTGATAAAGATGTTAAAAACATCTCTGCATCTGATCCAGCTGCTGGGAACAATGAATCTGGAGAAGACAAAGGATATGAACATATGCTGTCTAGAAGCTGGAAGTGTGTCCCTTCTCAGTGCTGATGATGAGTAGGAAGGATTTTTTACCCCCTTATATTATATCCTATGATTGTTTTGTTGATGACAGATCTAAGCAAATTGAAGTTTATGGACTGATTTATCTGTTGTATTAAAACATCTCTAAGGTGAAAGGAACTTTGGATGGAGAGAAGTTAAGCCTGCAATTTTTCAGAGATAGCTTAATCCACAGTGGACCATTAGGTTTAGTATTTAGATAGCTGAGAATTCTTCCAGAGGGTGATGCTCTGGGTTCAGGAACTTGTTAAATATATAGTGGTGAACACACTGCATCACTACAATGGTCCATCTAACCTGTTTCTGATAGTAAACTAACAGAGCGCAGGGAAACAGGATGAACATACATGATACTTTTCCTCAGTACTCATAGCATCCAATCATTCTGGTTACATACATAGATCCTACTGGCTTCCGTTTTTTATCAGATTGCCATGTGCTGTTCTGAAGTATTAGCATTTGCATCTTCCTACTGCAGAGTTCCTTAGCTTTACCACGCATTTTGAGGAGAACCTTCTGCATTGCTTTGTCCTAATCTGCTGCCTCCTTTCATATGGAACTCCCTATTACTTGTATTGGAAGAAATGGAGGAAAATCTATCCCTCTCTGTGCTGCTGATTATTTTAATAACATCTGTTTTGGCCCTCATATCTACATGATACTGATATTGTTGTAATCTTTGCTGAGTATATTTCCTGTCTGTGGGTCTGCAGGTGGTTCACGTCAGAAAACATTTGATTTTGATTTTGTAAAACATTTATCTGCTTAAAAATGATGCTCTGCAGACAAGAAAAATTACCCTTGGAATTTGTGTTAGATGTGGTATATGGTTTACTCAAGAAAAAGGGAAAAACTTAGAAATAATGAATAGTCTAATTTCTGCTACTTCTAAAGTGTACACGCATTTGGAGGCTAACTATAGGCTCCACTCTCAGACTTCGAGCTGGGGAGAGGTGTGTGTTGCATTTTTCTCATATGCCATAGCTCACTGATTAAGCATCTAGGAGACGGTATGCCTGCTTGCCTTCTATATGGTAGGATAGGTCTGTGTGAGTGACGATAGAAAAGCAGCTTCACTCTGATACCACATGCCTCTGGCCTTGAGGTCATGTTCTTGTAGAAGGTCCTGTCTGCAGATCTTGATTTCAGACTCCTCTTTAAGTTGGAACAAAGACCTTCCTAACTATTGAGCTGATTTATGTATGAATATCAGCAAAACTGTTGCCTTCCTCCTCCTGGACTTTGTAAATTATGGTTATATTCTAGTATAAATGTATGCATTCCCTCTTCCTCTGTCTAAAGAAATTATTAAAGTTTGAAGACAAAATTACGGTTTTAATTTTAATCTAAACCAGTTTCTCTCTGAATTTAAGACTCTTCATTTTTGAGTTGAACTGAAATTTCTCAGCTGGACTGTGTAGACCCCAGGCAAGATCTGGGAAACAAGTGAGTTCAAGGATCCTGATGCAGAGAAAAAAGGTTTTCAAAACGAAATATTAATTTAATTGCAATTAACTGTAATACAGTGAATAAAAAAGAATTTCAAAGTCAATAAAACATAGTAAATGAATAAATGGATGCCAAGTAATTGCTATAAATTGTTTGATATAAATAATAAACTAAAAGATTGCCTAACATTGGTAATACTTGGTAACTTTTTAATGAAATTCTTAGGAAATCTGCCTGGTGGGAATATTTACATGAGCGTAAATTCAGAGGCAGGACTGCAATTCCTCGTTTGTTCTACTTTCATGAATAAAAAATTATTCTATCTTAAGACAAATAGACACACCTTGTTTGTTATTTGTGTATTTAACACTGATTCTAGGTAGTCCTTCCCAGTGCTGTATTGTCAGTGAATCTGGCAAATAATTCCACAAAATAAAGTGCCAGCTGATTGCTGTGTCGCTAACGTTTATGATAATCTCCCTTGTCATTCTGTTCATAAGCTACCTCAATTCCTCTAAACAATTGCTTTAGTCTAGCATGGAGAACAACTACAGAACATAAGATTTTTTTCATATATATTCAGTACTCTCACTAGATTGTAAATTAAGAGTTGCCCCATAAATGCAAATAAAAACAAAGTCAACCAGCCCTCAGTGAAACAGTACAATCCTTCCATCTGTATCTATCAGGAAGTGCTTTTCAGAGGCTTCAATTTTAATGAAAACACTTTTGAGTTCCCTTTATACACTTGAATACTAACATTTCAGATGGATATTACTGGCTAGCCATAAATATCTTGGTCGTGCATGACTTCAATGTGAACTGATTAGACAACTAAGTGACAATTTAACTAACTTGAAATTTAACTCCATTGGAATATTTGCTTAACCAGAAGAACACAAAAATATTGGGAACTTATGTTGTACAAATCTTTTTTGGCTCTTATACACAGAGGACAGGTCCACAGGTTATGGTTATCACCTGAAGTGATTTGAAAGCACTGTAGAAAGGACTACACAAAATAATACAAAGGAGATCAAGGGAGGAACAAGAACTGAATGCTTCTGAAATTCGTTCATTCTTAGTAGTAACTTAAAATCACCCAAACCACTTTTTAAGTCAGCATTCAAGTGGCAAATTGAAGATGTGGTGCAAGACAGACATTGTAAGGATTAAGCAGTTAACACACAAGCCCCATAAGAGTACAGAAATCATAGTTTTCTTCTCAGATAATGACAAGACACAATATGCAGGAGAACTTATGGATTTTCTTCCCTTTCTTCAGTGACCCAAAAGAAGAAATAAATAAATAATTTAACCTTTTAAAGAAGTGTCTCCTAAACTCAAAAAGAATGAATAGGGAAAACTTTAGGTTTACTTTAGGCTTTCAAGTAGTCATTCTTATAGTCCAAGAAATGCAATCAAAAAGATTAGAGCATCTCTAGCTGATACAGGTGTAATCTGATGTCATTGTAACCAGGTAGAAACAGAATGGCTTGCTGCTTATAGACACTCAGTGCAGTGTTGTCGATAACTACAGGTTGATTTGAAAAGCAGTATTATTAATAGTGGTACTGACCATTAACTTTCTGTGTATTTATTTAGGRAGATAGTAACATTACAGATTGAGAGAGACTGAGAAACAGCCTAATTCTTGGAGCTCTTCAAAGAGATCTCTTAGGGAGAGTGCAATAAAAATGTACCACAAAGGATTACAGCGCTCCCTCACAATGAGGATCCCCTGCACGTTGTGAAATGTGAAATCTTTTGCAATTGGTATAAAAATGTTGTGATAGAGAGCTTGCATTGTGTCACCCTTCAGTCATGTACTTTTCTTAAAACTGCATAAACTCAGTAACAGATTTGTTAAATTATGCAGAAAATGTTTCACAATCACTCTGCAAATGATTGTGCTAATTGATGAATAAAATCAAGGCAGACAAAAAGCTGGTTTGTATTCTTGCTAGATCACTACTACCTCACAGCAAATATATTCTGTCTTTCATGAGGTGTAATGCATTTGTTCATGTGTAGTAGTATTTTGCATCACAGTCACAAACTTTTAGATTGTACCAGAATTTGTATAGACACTTATCTATATTTCAACTAAATTGTTACCCATTGTGTGTTCTTGTCATATGGTGAAGAGATTTAGCACAGTTCACATACCATTGTCATTATTATCAATGTCATTTTAAAACTCTAATTAAGTAGTTTATTCATTACCCTTGTTATTACTATCTAACATAAATGAAATTTTCCTATTTCTCTCATAATACTTTCATAATACTTTTGCTTTCAAAAAATTAGTTCACAAGCAAGTGTAATTTTCTGCTGAGAGGGCAGGAGAGTAAATGTCCTAATGAGACCTTCCCTTTAGAGGGCTGCAAATATGTTAATACAGAAATACAGAGTTTCTCCCATTTTTTACAAAGATAATGTGATTCTTTTATTAATTCTTCGTATCGCTCATACTATTTGTGTTTTGTTTTAACCTGACAGGCAGCCAAACACTACACAGCCGCTTGCTCACTCCCTGCTCCCAGGTGAGATGGGGGAGAGAATATTGAAAAAATAAAAGTAAAATTCGTGGATTGAGATAAAGACAGTTTAATAGAACAGAAAAGGAAGGGAAAATAATAATAATAATAATAATAATAATAATAATAATAATAATAATAATAATGATAGAATATACAAAATAAGTGATGCACAATACAATTTCTCACCACCCGCCAACAGATGCCCAGCCACTCCCCGAGCAGCGATCGCTGTTCCCCAGCCAACTCCCCCCAGTTTATATACTGAGCATGATGTCATATGGTATGGAATACCCCGTTGGCCAGTTGGGTTAGCTGTCCTGGCTATGCTCCCTCCCAGTTTCTTGTGCACCTGGCAGAGCATGGGAAGCTGAAAAGTCCTTGACTAGTGTAAACATTACTTAGCAACAACTAAAACATCAGTGTGTAATCAACATTCTTCTCATACTAAATCCAAAACACAGCAGTATACCAGCTACTAGGAAGAAAATTAACTCTATCCCAGCCGAAAACAGGATTTGAAAACATTTATTTTGTGGCTTGGTATTTACCAAGCTTATTGCTTTAATTTTATGAATAAATGTATATTTATTAATATGTATTTTATGTAAATATAAAATTTTCATATTCTATTCCAAACCAAGGAAATAAAAACTTGGTATCTGCTCTCTGTTCCTGGAGACAATGACCTCGTCTCTAAAACTGTGATGATACACCACAGACCATGTGCTACAAACTTCCCCATTAGGGATGGGAGTCATTCAAGTGTTAACTTATTCAAATCAGAGGAAATGATTTGAAGTCTATCTTAGCAATGCACATGTGTGTGGGAAGAGAAAATGAAAGAGAGAAAATGGTTTGAAGGCATTATTATGCTTGTTCTGCAGTGACTAATAACATGGCAGTTGGTTAGTTAGAGCCTTAGTACAAGGCATGTTAGATCAATACCTTTTTTTTTTAAAATCTCATGCTTTCTGTATTTATGTATATTCATGGCCTTTATCAGCAAAGAATGCTGTGTTTATGTATGTTAATAAACTGTCAGGATTGTGTTACAATTATGTTGTGGATAATGAAGTTAAACCTAGGTGTCCTTTTTCAAGAAAAAATAATTTAATTCCAATAGCAAATTAGTACAGACACTTACTGATCCTTTTTCAAATACAGTTTATGCAGATATTATTTACAAATAATTTGTACTTTACTTAGCAGAGCTGTGACTAAAGTATGTTTTTAGATTTGATAAAATGTCACCCTGGCTTAGTGATATTTGCATACAGCTGAGAGTAGCTTTCTGTAGCCAGAGTCATTCAGATCTCCAAAAATGGAGTCAACCCTGTGACATCTTTCTCACTGCTGACCTCCTGATGTCAGATGCCAGGAAGAAGTGTGATGTTTATGCAAATCACTAGGAAAGCAACTCCAGGTTTAATGCTTACACAGCTAATGTAATCTTGATACATGAGTTTACCAGGTACAGGAATATCTCGATATAACCTTGAACAGATACTGTCTTTTGATACTTCACATAATTCTTGCATATTTTTGCAGAAGAAGAGGTAAAAGCAACAACTAACCTCTTCCATAAATCTTCCTGGCAGAACAACATTTCTTCAGAGATGAATAATCAAAATGATACAAGAAATATTCAAACGTTGTTAGTAACTCACAGTTGAGTTACAACACAGGAATCAGAGTTCACTCATTGAGAATAGAATATGTCAGGAAGTACTGAGTCCTTAAGTCTTTGAGAAAAAATGTTAAAAGTAGTCTCAATCATCATCTGATCTCTTTGGACACCTAAAATGAATCAGTGATACCACTCTGTACTCTAGGAATAAATATTTGGTAAGGAAAGTGGGGAAAAAAAGTTTCTTTGTTCTCAGTGATGTTTATGCAGTGATACTTCTGTTATGACCCTCTTTTATGTTACGACCCTTTCTGCATGTTCTATTAACATTACTAAAACAAAGATCACACACTGTCAGGAATTATTCATCCACGGCAAGCTCCTTACCACAGAGGATTGTGGCATTGTTCATTGTCCATCTGGACCTGTGAATCTTGTAGTTGTGACTGTCCAGTGGCTAAAAGTGTCCAATTTAGCCTAGTGTTTAAGATGCTTTCTTGGGAAGAGCAAATCTGTCCAAGAGGAACTGACATCCTTGTCAGTTCTCAAAACCAGTAAGCTACTGTGAAACAAGGTGGGTGGGTGTGGGGAATGCCTTCTTTCTCTTAGCTACTCATATCTAGAGCAGGACTGCATGTTCTGACTCCTGAGCTGAGATGTGCCTAATGGAAAGCTCGGCATCAGGAATTCAGCCACACTGTGCTTACTTCTTCTTTTAATGTGGGTTTAGCAGCTTTCTGATCAGCCTTTGAAACACTGAATTGCTTCACGGAAGTATCAGTTGTACCTGAAATGGAGAAGTGCAGGTGTCTCACTTTGATTCTTTTCAATGTTCTGTTGGGGCAACAAGCTTTTTCTAGTTTTTCACTGGGGATTTTAGGGTGGGGAAGCTGCAAGAACAGAACCATGCTGCTCTGTGACATAAAATGTAGAGGTTTTTTTCTAAGTGGGATTGGTGCAGAAGGTAGATAGTGATCTCTGTTCTGTCACACACATGCGGGCACTCGCTTTAAAGACATGATGACAGAGACCAAGGTCCCTGCTCCTCCAGTCCCATTACAACTGGCACCACAGACCTGGGGAAATGGGGCACTCAACCAGTCAATACATCTGAGTCCTGGCTAGTGTCTGGTTTCCCTGTGTAGGGACTCCACTTCAGGCTCAACCTTCTGCACGGCGTTGGATGGCTGTTGGATAGTCGTGGATGTTGTTCCACTGAGGGGCTATTGTTCATCACCATTTATTGCTTTCTAATTTAGGCTTTTAGCATAAGGCACCAGTGGCCTTGCTGGTCATGAAGCCCCATGCTAATCTCTTGACTTTTTCTCTATCTAAAGCTAATTAATGGCTATTACCTGAGGTATTATCACCCTCTGCTTTCCCATCCCGAGTATGTTACAAGGGTGTAAAGTGTGTGTTAGTGGTTCATCTTGCCTTTTTTTATCTTTCCCACCTGAACAATTACAGCAGGCTAAATGTAGTGCTTTCAGGTAGTCCTCCCCCATGACACTTATCTGTGCTTCCTTGCTTTTCCAGTGCATACCACAATCAGCTAATTGATCAGAGTTGGGCAGATACAGTCCAGGCCCCATTTTATCTGAGCAATACTTTCAGGTAGGTTTCACCCCATGACACTATTACACCTAAACCCGGGGAATTTGGGAAAAATGTTCTGTTGGGTGCTCTGGCATGTTCTGACTTCATAGAATGACAAAATTCATGCATTTACCTCTCCCCCTTTTGCCACCTATCATGATTTCCTCTGGAAGAAACCTCAGAAAAAAGAGACAGAGGGGAGAATGCCAGGACATCCTCCAAGCAAGTTGCTGGTGTTACCAGCGTGAAGACAAGGAAATTAGGGTGCTTTTTTGATCCCCACATATAGCATGTATTCAATATGTTTACAAACTATATTTTTTTCCTTTGTAAGCATAAATGTATTAAGCAAGGTGCATTTGTAGACATCTAAGACATATTGTTGCTTTTAGAAAATGTCATCAATATGCAAATTGTGTCTAAGGTAGTTCTGGCAAAAATGAAAAAATATCAGATTGTGCATTAAATGGTCTCAATTTATGAAGTATTGTAATAAAATTAATTTGGGTATTATAAAGCATGTAAAAATAAATATTGTGGTACTATGATTAATAGTAAAGTAGAAAATCATTGCAGTTACGGTCTACTGAATGGTACACTCTACAGTTAAGAATCTGGATTTATGGGAAACATGTTTGGTTTTGATTTACAGTATTAACAATCTCCTCCTTACGCTGTCAGACTTATGCAATTGCTTGGCCATATGATAAGGAACTGGTGCATGTGACTATTCACTGAACACCTGCTCAGGTTTTGGCTAACACATAGCCCATACTAAGGCTTGATGTGTGCTGGGAGCAGCATCATTAGGTCCATGCAAGAGCAACACGTAGGCAGGACATGATGGCCAGGAAGGGCTAAAGGTCATTATGCAGCCACTATCACCTGCAGCTTGCTGTCTGCTGCAGCCATCATCCTTGCATATTGATTGTCTGGCAGTTTCTTTAGAATCCACTAACTTATGGAAATGGTATAGACCCAACTTCCAAGCTGTAAGGTATGAATGCATCAGCTTATGCAAAAAGCTTTTGAAGCAGATCCAACACGACTGCTGAGGCTTTTGTGGTTCCCTCTGTGATACAGGGGACACCTGCACCCTGATGGAGGAGGAAGGATGAGCACTCACTCCCTCAGCTAGGTTACCATTTTGCTGTAACATAACATTACCTGTTACGATAGGTCTGCAAGTTAGTTACAAGTTGCAAGTTAGGAATTATGAAATAGAGAACTTGCGAGCTAGAAACCTCATGAATTAAGTGATGAATTAGTGAATTAACGTGTTAGATTAGTCTGTATGAAGGGGATTGAGCCCTTTTTTGTCGTGTTTGTTTTCTTTCCTAATGAGCTCATAAAATAAAGTCTAATTGACAGAGTACGTTGTCCTGTAATTTTGAGAGCTCCAAACAGACCGTGACAGGGCAGACAATGAAATAGCAGGGGAAAAAAAGCCATTTAAGTGCAGAATATAAATCACTGGCTTGTTTCAACATTAATTTGAAACAAAAATACATGCAGTCTCTGCTTTAGCATTGATTTTTAGTTCCAATATCTGATAAGAATTTAAATAATTATACTTTCATTCATTAAAATAGTCATGTTAGAAAAGACTTCTCACAGGGAGGTGCATAGGATCCTTCTTTTCATCTATTTATCATCTTTGACCCTTATTACAAAGTAGGAAAGGAGTATGGATAGCATCTGAACATTCAAAAAAATTGAATGTTATCTTTTAAAAGCTGGGTAGTCATAAGATAACAAATACATTAACAATATAACTTGTTGATAGCACTATATTTATTAGAATGTTAATTAAATATTTGAAAATTCTGTAATCCCCTAATTTATTATTACCTTCTAAGTCATTCTTATTAACTCTGTTACACAGACATATGTGCTTCATGTTCTTTTGAGATTCTCAATATTGTTACAAATCTCCTAAGAAGGAATCTTACTATAGAGGTCCTAAAATACCCTTGTCTCCAGCAATCTTTCTAGTGACAGACGATTTCAACCTTGGGAATGTTAGCCAGTTTACACCTTTAGTTAATCTCTTCTCTACTGCAGCAGTCTCACGATGTCTTCGAACAGCATGCTCATTTAAAAACACTCTAAGTATGAACTCATTACACTGCATAAGGTACTTTATGTTTGGACCCTTATGGTGTTACAAAAACAATAACTTCAAGGGCAATACAGAATAGGGTGCACTATTGATACCTAAATCTGGTTCAGAATTTTCTCTTGAAGTGAGTTGTCATTTTAAAATGTTGCTTGCCAAAGCCTAGAGATTTCATGAAAAAATCTGTTTTGACTAAAGTTTAATAAAATCCTGATGGAATTTCAGAAGAGATCTTGCTTATATTTGATGAACTGCCAGGAACATTCAGTCTTATTTGGTCTGGGGTTCAGGCCCTCTTCTCCCTGTGCTGCTCCTAAACAACGCTGGCACCCTCAGGGCTTCCACCCTGTAGGGTCTAGGCTTCCCAGTGACATTGGTGGCCACTGAGTGTGAGGTTATGGGATGACTCCTGTGTGTGACCTAACTGTAACTTTTGAAAGTTAATGAAGCCGTGTTAAATTATGACACTTGAAGCTCTAGGTTTAATTATTTAATTTCAGTCTTAGTTCACACGGGAATAATAGCACGTAAGACACCGGTTTGTAGGAGATGTTGTGTAACAGGAAATCTTTATGTGAAAAAACCTGCTCTCACAAAATCTTGTCAGCCTTGGTTACAAAAAAACAAACCAAAAACCAGAACATGTTGTCGCAGAGGCTCGCAAAAATCAAATTAGACTGACGATAGAAAAATAAACTTTATTTAAACGAAAACTGTTCAGCAGAAAACTAACTAGAAATGAGGCTTATCAAAATCAAATTAACACCCCGACAACATCAATAACACAGGTTCAGGATGGTGTACGAGGAATTAATACTACACGGCCGGCTGTAGAAATGAGGATGCAAAATGTGCACAATCACTTACCTATGTAAGATGAGGGCTCTCAACCTCGAGGAGCGTCCTTGGATGGCGTCCCGACCCAAGGGGGGAGTCCCCGACCGCAGACCCGCTGCTCCGAGGAGGACCGGTTCAACCTGCCCTCCGGCGGGGCTCCATTTACACCCAGTCGAATCTGATCGGTGGTCAGATCTGGCTGGCTGAGGGCCTTACCTCGCCACTTTTCGCCCGAGGTGTACACGCGACCCAGCTGTGCACGCGACGAGCGGCAGACGCCGCCTAAAGGCGCGAAAGCAAGGGCGCGAAAAGTAAGGACGCTGCGGTCCTAATGCCCCCGGCCTCTCGTCAGGGCGGGTGCCCCTGCTACACATGGGTACAAGTTTTACAGAATTTTATGCATAGATTCAAACAAATTATTCTGAGGGTAAAACACAGGAAGGAACAAAGTGACATAAATTGGATTACACACAGAGTCACAAGTCTTCTGACCATTGATAATTTAGAAGCAAAATGAAAAAAAAGTGATGGAAATTCTTCATCCTGATTTTTGACCAAAATCCGGTGCTATGAAACTGATGTTACCTTTATCGGGCAATTTTGCGGGGAAGGGAATTTGGCTACATATTTAGCTAACATCTTTATTTAGAAGTGTAACAGTAAACGCAGAATATTGACATTTTTATATGTCTAGGAGGATGAAGCTTATCACCGCTGGTGTAGTAGAGGGTTCGTGAATCCACACCAAAGTAAATTGCAAGGGGGTCTAGTGTATCATCTCACATGTGAAGGAGTTAGGGGAAGTGCCAAGAAAACACACTGAAGTGAGAATGAGTCTGGTTTAGAGCACACTTCTCTTGGTTTTCACAATGGTTTTTCAATCTTTCAGATTCTGAGCATATATTTTATTCTGAATTTTTCTACTTCAGCCTAGTAAAATCTTGGTGTTGAGGGAGAAAATCTCACTGTCACCAAGGGGCAGAAGGCTGGGAGGAGAACAGATGGAAGGGGAAGAGATGGAGGATTTAAATGTAATTCTGCCAATTCAGTCATTATGTGTAAGTAGGGATGTGAAACTCGAATATTAGTTTACTCTGCATCTCAGATGGTAGAAATAAACTGTGGGAAGACTGTGAAGGCTAATCCAATTTGTACTCTTCTTGATTTTTTAAAAAATCACTTCTAAAATAACATCTCAAATCCCAAATGTCTTCCCATTGTTTTCTAACCACTTAGAACAGGGGAGAAAGGGGCATGACTGCCAAATAATCAGTGATTTTAAACAGGATTGATAGAACAGCTGAGAACTTGGAGGGTAGAAGAGACATTGAGGTAGGGGTTGACAAGTAGGTTGTGAAGCTTTGGACAGACTCTTTTGGAATATGTACATGACATATTAAAATAAACAAATAAATCAAAGAAGTGGGAAAATTTAACAAGTACATGACAGCAGTCTGGATTATTTCTGGGGATCATACCTGAATATTTTTTCTAGTTCTTCAGTTGTGTGACAACTGCAATTTAAAAAATTAAGGAACTTGATATAGAAGTTAATTTACTAACTAGCAAACTTTGGGTTTTCTAATGAAAAATACATGGGGGATTTTGCAGCTGATAATTTTTACAAATCCCTTAACACCATGTTAAGATATTAAGCAAATTGTGTGAAAAGATACTCTGTCTGATTTTCTGCTTTCTGCATACTACATTAATTGACTATTTTCTGCATGTCTAGTATACTGAGCAGGATCAGGATATATACTCCTCTAGTGTGACCTTCCTTGAAATATTAGGCTCATCAGTTACAAGTGGCAGAATGAAACCAAACCATGAGTGGGTAAAAAAAGTCTACTCCAAACACTATAAATAAGTGACTTCAAGGAAGGTTGTGCCATGTTTGATTTATATATTAGCCTGTGAGATAACACTGGCCAAATAAGTGATGGAGGATGTGAGGGAGGAGTTATTTGCTACTGGTTCCTGTTTTATCTTGTAATCCCACAAAACTGCTAGATGTTTTCATTCTCTGAACTCTTAAATTTTATGTTCTTAGACTAAAAGAAAACCTTACAGCTGAAAAATAAAATTATAATTAATAAGAAGATAGCTGCGAAAATAAAAACGCCATAGCACTTGATTTTGAGTTGATTACCATATCATGATTATCGCAATATCCTACAAGGAAGAAATGTTTTAAAGGGCTCTGAAGGGAGAAGAGGCAGGTTCTTCTCCTTTTCTTAGCTATCTGGGATCATATTCTTATCTCTCTAAGCTACAATAAGTCTACTATTAAGACTGAACATTCAAGAGAGAAAAGGAGAAAGAGATAGTGAAAGGAAGAGAGGCAAAAGATGGCAAAATCAACATCAGTAAGCCATTCTATGTTTCTCTGGTGCCCTTAATCAAATATATGTGAAACTTCATAAACTTTCGGATTTTAAAGTTCCTGTCATTGCGTGACATAAAATATCATCTGGTTTGGTTTCTTCTTCTAAATTGACGAATCATTTATAGAAGATATTAGTCTGACATAATTCAAGACTGGTGTTATCTAGTTCTCTATGAATCAGAAATAACAATATTTTCTACAGTATGTGTCAAGCTTGGAATGACCATCTCTGACACCAAAAGTAAAAGAAAATGCAGATACTCAGTCTGGCCTCTCAGGGTGCATGGCAAGTCAGTGACATTATGACTGCAGTCTTTAGGTAAGTTTGTACTGGGATCATCCTCAAACCAAACCCACTCATTTTGCACAGGCAATATGATAACTATGACTAAATGCTATGACGGTGTTTCGAAGCACTGACTTATTAGATCTGAACTGAAAACTCATGTGTAGTACGTTTCTTCATTCAGTATCACTGAATCCTGTTTTCTGTGAAAAATCATTTAATCTCAAATCCGTAAGCAGGTATTGCACAGACAGACTCCTGCAGACTCAGAGTGTTACTTAAGAAGTTTCTGCTTGTTTCTCTTAGGAACTGCTTGTCCAACTGAAGGTACTGCCTGCTCAGTTGTCTAAGAGGAACTAACTGTGTGGGTTTTCTTCAGTCCTGTTCAATACAAAGTAAACTAGTTTAAGTTGATAATGAAATTATTTTATTTTGTGTAAGGATGAATAAGAAACACTTGCCAGTAAATGTGATTGAAACTAGTATGATTTAATTTGACCATGCGTGTTACTTTGTCAATAAACATTCCTGCATTTTGTAAGTCACGCTAAGCAAGTAAGGTAAATCACATTCTATTGATGTTTTTAATGAAGATATAAAATAGTTGCCTGAGTCATATCAGGCATAACACCTGTCATTCTCCCCACATGGCTGAAAAGGACTGTTTTTTTTCCTACCAGGGTGATTGTGTGATTGCAACAATCACATAGCTTTAAGATTCCATTGTATTTCAAAAGAAGTGTTGGATAATTTATTTCTAATTAGACAGCAGCAGCCTCTCTCCTAATAGTTCAATGTGTTCTTTTAGCACTTTTGATGAGAAGATATATGGTAATGATACATGGGCCAGAAAAAATTGCTGCACCTAAAATATTTGCCTTCATTATTTTCCTTCCCTTAAACAATCCTAAGACTTTGATTCTGCATGGTAATAAACAAGCCGTGTTCATTCCTGTGATGATACTGAATAGGCAATATATTTTTCCAGTTTCAGCAGAAATACTAAGTTTTTATATAAATAGAAGACCTTTGTGACCGATACTGTCTTTATTATGGTGGTAGAACCTTGCCTGAAGAACTCTGGTTTGGCAACACTGGCAGTTTCTCCCATCATGTATAACATGGCTACCTGCTCTCAAAGTTTTGCTTTAAACTTACCATTTTGGGATTTTCGGGAATCTCATTAAGTTTTACCACACAAAACATAGAACACAATAGTTGAATACAGAACATATCCCATTTTACAGATTGGAAGTCAGGAATAATGAAAGTAAAAGCATAATACTGTAGTATTCTGTCAATGAGTGTCTTAAAGGAGGACAGAAGCAAGTTTCCTCCAAACATTTAAAAATTCAAGCTCTTTCTTATATGTAATATAGATTCAATATACTGTACCTCACTACTATACAATGTCCTGACAGAAAGAAAAGCAATGAAGTATAAAAGATACTGTGCAGATACAGAACCTTTTCTAAAGGAAGAGTCACTGAGTGTCTGTAAACTTCCCATAAAAAAGATCTTATTACTCAGTTTAGCAACAGTTTCCAAAATGCTTCCCTTGAAAAATCACTTGAAATGTACCAATAACAGATGTCATATTCAATTTGGAATTTTTAAGAACAGAATTTTAAATTAAATAAGTACAAATACTGACAACCTGGGAAAAAAATTAAAATATGCATGCAGTGCCTTAGAAGACAGATTCTCTGACTTCTCAGCCAGCGTGCCTCACAATATGCAAGCAGATTCTTCCCTTGCTTTTAAAACATTTATGTGTTTTGCTGTTTTAACCAGGATTAGGGAAGGGTGGAATTCAAGGGCAGTATGAGTTGAGTACACACATTTTGTATATTTATTCTTTAAAAAATTCTGCTCACCATCTCTCTCAACTGAAGATTGAAATACATGTTAGGTCAAATTGTTTGACTTGCAAGACACATCAGCATTCTCAACCAACTTTTTCTTGTTGCCCAGTTTCTTGAAGGGTAACAGGAGGTTTTTCTGTCCACTACTTCATAGCTTGTTCCTTAGAAATGGTGGGTGGGACGTAAGTTACATCAAGTTACATTATGTGTTTACAAGAAAAAAATTGCTGCATTTATTAAGTATGCCTGCATTTATCATCGGTGATCTTTTTATGCAACTGTTATTCATAATGGATAATAAATTAGTCATATATAGTCCCACTGATGTGAACTAAGGTAGATCTTCACAAAGATTTTTTTATAGTGGTTTGGGGTTTTTTTATGTTTAACATTTCTTTTCTGCTGGTACAGTTTCTGGAAAGATGCAACAGTTGAATTGTTCCTCTACATCATGTAGTGATATATTTCAATAATTTTCAATCAGAACAAGTCTAAAAAACAGCACTGAAGAAGTCCTTGCCAGTTCCTGTGCCTTAAATGTGACTAGTAAGTAGGTATGATTCTCTTATTACTAGTAGTGCAAGACACAAGTAATATCATGGGAGACTGCCCTCATTCTCAGTACAGAAGTGTATTATCAGTTCAGTTCATGCATTCAAGGAAAGCTGCAGCAAAAGTTCATTGAAGGAAGACATCCTTAGGACATTCCATGTTTCTGTGTATATTCGGGTATCATGATATAAGATATATATATTCCTAAAAGCCTAGCAGTGGAAAAATATTTGAAATGATTGGTGACTGCTAAGCTTGCTAAGGTAGTTACTCCAATCAGTGTGGAAATCACAATTAAAGGAATGAAGTGAGCTTAGTGACAGCTTAGGAGCTCAGCCAAACAGGGAGCAAGATGGAGAAGGGAGAAGTAGGCAGGGTGCTCGTGAAAAGGCTTTATTTAGAGGTGTTGATAAATTGTAGTTGATTGAATGAGGATTGAATGAAGGACTGAGACAACTGCTACAGGTGAGAGTTTGAAAACCTTCAGATTTGAGTTACAGGTTAATATTCCTGCACATTCACATCTCACAGAAGACTTTAATAACAGTAACATATGATCTGACTGTGTATGAGATGGAGGTCTGCTGAGAGGCAATTGGAAATGATGTTTGTTCCAGCTAAATGGTGTCAAGGCTACTGCATTCATATGTAACTACTAGAAGTTTGCAAATATGCTCCCTCAGCAAATTTGCAGATGATACTAAATTAAGGGGAGTGGTGTACCTGCTGAACAATAAAGTTTCAATCCAAAGAGACCTTGAGAAAACTGTATGTTGGGGCCAATAGAACTCTTACGACATTGAATACAGAGATGTGTTAATCTGAGAAGTAGTAACTCCACATATCAGTATAACCTGGGTACTGACTGGCTAGCCCTGCTAAACTGGATCTGGGCATTTCAGTACTGAGTATGTGCCAGCAGTGTGCTCACAGTGCAAATAAACAAAACCAGATAGCAGGCTACGTTAGGATGAGCATGGCCAGAAGTTTGAGGAAAGTTCTTCCTCTTTACTCAGTGCTTGCAAGGCTGCAGCAAAATTACTATGCCCAATTTAGGACCCTCCAGTTCAAGAGTGATGTTAAAAATAGTAGAGGATCCAAGATGGCTGGGCACCTGAAGTACTGGTCACCAAAATTTTTTGTTTCTGCACCCGTATTATTAAAAATTTTTGAACGTGTACCCCCAATATATGTATATTCATTATTTATAAATTATATGTATGTACTAGTGTACTGATATATTATGTACATTATAAAACATACACAAAAATGGAAATGAAAAAAGGATGAGACAGGTGAAATAAATGTTATTTTTAAAATATTATTTTATTTTACTTTATTTAACAATGGTACAAAAAATACTTTCTTCCTATACCCCAATGTATTGTCTAGCGCACCCACACACCCAAGTTTGGAGACCACTCACCTAGAGCACAGAAGGAGAGGATGAGAGAGCTTGGCTTGTTTACTCCAATAAAGAGGAGACCAAGGGAAGCATTTTAACAATAGCCTTTGCTTACTTGAGGAAGGGTTACAGGGCTGAGGAAACAAACTCTTCTCCACAGGGGCAGATGGTATAATAAAGGGCAGTTCCACAACTTGTAGCCTGGGAGAACCAGCCTAGTTGTTAGAAAGCAATTCTTCACCATGGGATATATGCAGGACTGACATTGGTCACCAGAGAGGTTGTTTAAACTCCACATCTCAAAGCTGTCAAGATTTGGCCAGGAAAAACCATAGCTGACCTGAACGAATATTGGGGATAGCCCTGCTTCAGGTTGGGCTAGATGATCCTCAGAAGTCTCTTTAAACTAACATTTCTATGATTCAGTGCCTTTAATTTGAAAGAAAAAAAAAAGTGAGATAAAGCTTAATGAATATGTAGAGCTACTGTCCAGTTTGGTTGACCAGTGTGTGTGGGTGTCTTACACAAGAATGATTTTGCTGGCTTTGACCAAAAGTCCATATCTAGCTCTTTCCAGCAATGTCCAGTAGCAGGTATCTCAGATATCTAGAGAAGAAGGCTGCATCAAAAGAAGCGTGGCCAGCAGGTCGAGGGAGGTGATTCTGCCCCTCTACTCTGCTCTGGTGAGACCCCACCTGGAGTACTGCATCCAGCTCTGGAGCCCTCAGCAYWAGAMAGACAYRGACCTGTTGGAGCGGGTCCAGAGGAGGGCCACAAAAATGATCAGGGGGATGGAACGCCCCTGCTACGAAGAAAGGCTGAGAGAGTTGGGGTTGTTCAGCCTAGAGAAGAGAAGGCTTTGGGGAGACCTTATTGCAGCCTTCCAGTACTTAAAAGCAGCTTATAAGAAAGATGGGGACAAACTTTTTAGCAGGGCCTGTTGCGATAGGACAAGGGGGAATGGTTTTAAACTAAGAGAGGGTAGATTTAGACTAGCTAAGTAAGAAATTTTTTATGCTGAGGGTGGTGAAACACTGGAACAGGTTGCCCAGAGAGGTGGTAGATGCCCCATCCCTGGAAACATTCAAGGTCAGGTTGGACGGGGCTCTGAGCAACCTGATCTAGTTGAAAATGTCCCTGATCATTGCAGGGGTGTTGGACTAGATGACCTTTAAAGGTCCCTTTCAACCCAAACTATTCTATGATTCTATGATTCTAAGAACTAGGAACGGGGAAAGTAAGTAGTGGTACTTTTCTTAATGAAGTCTTCTTCAGTGATTTGTAACTTGGAGACTTTCTGAACTAAAAGTGTTATCTGTGTGCTTTATAATCCCTGTCTAGTAATATGGGCCTATCTATAAATCTATGGAAATTTACTATGATTGTTCATAGTTTAGAATTTGCAAGGCCTTTTTATAGCAATCCCTTCTAACAAATGAAGGTGAATGTGTATTTTTTAATGCAAACAAAATCCCGTTAGCTGTTAAGATTTTTTTTTTCCTTCATTTGTTCTACCAGAAGATGAGTCTGAATTGGGTATTAAGATACTGTTTTTTAATCCTATGCTACTTTATTCTTTTCTGAATATTGATATATACTATTTTATAAGGATAGAGGAGTATCTAGGGCTTTCTGTAAATATCTGGTGGCAGCTATGCAGGAGTACCAGTTGCCAAATATGCAAACTGTTCTTTTATAACTTAGAATAATTTTGTTCATGAGGGAATGGGAAGCTATAGTGACACACTTTTTGCTTATATAGGTATGGCTGTATGAACACTTCCTGCAAAGAGGAAAGAAGAATGTTGTATGCTTTTGTTGATAGGATATCAGAAAGTTATGTAATGCTGATCTTTGAAAAGAAATGATGAAAAAAAGAGGATCAAAATGCAATTTCCGTTTTTGTGAGTGGTTCTACTTTGTCTGCTTTAAAACTACATGGAAAGCAATATATATTTAAATTTTCCATGAAATAGATTTTTGCTCACAAATTTTAGTTTTAAAGATGTTTTGTTAGCATTTCATTTAGAATATTTTCTTGTAGGTTTATAATCTACATTTTGTATTAGCCTTTTTTTTTGACAGTAGATACTATGATATATACCTGATAAAATTTCCTTTCTGCTTTTGTTTGTCTGTAGCTAATTGTAGTTATTACTGTTTTTGATATCTTTCTACATACTGAAGTTCTCAGAAACTTTAAGTGCTCATTCCATAGCCTTTTATAGATTGAAATACAGCTACTGATAAGAATTACAGAGACCCTGTTTCCTTCACCTGAAGGACTATGAAATACTTAGGTTTAAATGCATATGCAGTATATGACTGAACTTCAAAATGAAGTAAAATGCAAAGATCAATGTAGCATTTCTAAGCTGTGGGTTTGCATTGCTCAGAGGAAGGATTATATTTTCCCTAATACATATTAAGAGGCCTAAGAATAAAGCAAGTTTATTTCCCTTTTCTTCATTATAAAGGAAAGTTTATCTTCAATAGCTTTACCATACTTCTTTTACACAGCTTTTGGTAACTTACACAACTTAGGTGGGTCTCCTGCTTTATAAATATTAGCCTAAAAAACCAGAAATACTTACATTTGCCATTGTGAGCTAACTTTCGAAAACCAATTGTGAAAGTAGAAATGCTGAATTTCAAGAATGAAAAATTTACAAGGAAATTGGACACTGGAAAACATGCCACATGTATCTTTAATAAAAAGTTAGCTCAGTTTGAACATTAACAAAAAGATGAATTCATTTAGTCAGTTGTACAAATTTGGTAGATTGTGACAGTGATCTCTGTAGACCAGATCCATCAGGCACCTCTGAAAGTTTATTACAAATATGTGTGTATGCTTGTATCTGTAACAGTCAGCCACAGTACTCTGATAGCATGCAAAGAAGTTAATGAAAATATCAAATGAAACAAACTCAGGGTATGCAGGGAGAGTACAAAGCCTAATGGAATAAACAGACAAAACTTTCCTGCTGAAGAGATTGTTGTGAATATACCCCTAGGTTTTCTTTTTTTTTTTTTTTTTTTTCCTATTTGATGGCAGAAGTCATTTGAGTCAGTTCCCAAGCAGGTCATATCTTTCCACCAAGAAAATGCTGACCTTAAAACAAGCCTTAAGGGAAGGAGTGACCCAGTCTATGATGGAAAATTAGGGGAGAAAACCCCATACATTTCTACAGAAAAAAATGTGGAATAGGTAATCACTATTTAAACCAGATTTTCTGTGCTCACTCAGTCAGCCCGTGGTTCAGTGTATTTGCAGTTTATACAGACAGGCTCCACCTGCATTGCAGTTCTTAAAAAAAGTACCAATCAGCTAAGATTTTAACATTTCTAAGCATATGTTTACTATTTGAATTGGTCTGAATTCTGCTTTCCCAGCAGCAATTGCTTTTGTCAGTTGTGTAATGTGACATATGCATCTTAAGATGAATGGTTCAGATAGACATTGTTTAGTCTATTTATTCATGGCAATCTACTGAACATTAGTGTAACTCTATGGGGCCTTTAGCTACCAACAGGTAACTAAACTGTCCTGTTAGCTATTGGGAGAGAAAGAAAAGAGACAGCAACCACCTGTCAATGTAGTAAACAGGTGTGTGCTCCTCTGTGCATCATAACAATCCTCCAGGCAGGTAACAGAAAGTAAAGCAGGATATGGTTTCAGGTACAGGGTCTGTTGAAATTAAACTCTTCCTGCTTCTTCCCCAGAAAGGATCTAGGGCATCTGGAGAAATTTCTATCACCTGCAAAAGTTCTTGTTAATTGAGTTCCAAACTGTTTTTCTGCTGTTGCAAATGAAGAGGGAAGTATGAACTGGGAGAGGTCTGCTTTTCACATGGCGAACATGAATGTGGAAGCGAAAAGCATAATGATAGACTGTAGTTAATTTATTTCGTGACACAGGAGTATGAATGTGCTCAGACTGTTAAAAAATTTACATGTGCAAAACAGGTGGAGAAAATGCTAAGAATTAGTATTTGAATTATCTGTTGTATGTGTCCTCAGTCGGCTTACCCTGTTGACTGAAAGCTGGCTATAGAAGGGAAATAGGAAAACACTGATCCAGGAAAAATAAGTAGGTAAGAGCATCTGGTTATTGAAATCTTATTTTTCTAGGTTGTATGGAAAATTTTGCTTTTTCCTGAATATTTTCACAGCAGTTTAAAGGACAAAGCAGTATTAACTCATAGTTTGTTACAGATGTTTGAAGCTACAAGCACGAGAAATGAGAATAACTTAAGTCTTTTAGGTTTATTCTACTCTATTTCTTCCTCTCCCTTAGTTGGCTTTGTTTTTCTCCTTATCTGAGTGAGGTGTCTTCAAAATCCAGCTTTCTTAGCTGAGGACATAGCAGCAAGCTTTTACAGTTTTTTGGGTTTTTTGGGGGAGTTTGTTTGTTGGTTTTTTTTCTGTTAAGTATTAGTTGGCCTGGCTGACTTGTATTTTTGCTTTTGTATATGAGTATGTATATGAGGGGAAATATAAAGATTGTTGCTTTTATGACAAAAAGCTTCAGGACATACAAATTCTTACATGAATAAAAGTACGAAATGCAGTCCTGTCACCTGCATTATCCATTCACCTTTTTTTTTTAAATCGTGTGTAGTTAGGCTAGACTTTGTCTTGAACTTTCTTTTTCACAATACACGGATAATTTCTATTGATGAAATATGGGGCTCACATGCTGGGGAGAATCTGATGACCAAGTATGCTGTGCGACTTTGAAGAACTGCAGCAGTTTTTTTCATGAAATTGCTGTATTTCTCCAATTTTTTGATTGTCTTTGTGTTCTGGAAGCAGTTCTTACAGCATGAGGCTAGCACTAGTTATGCTTCTAGTTATATAGGTGTATTAACTAATTAACTCACTTGTCATTATTTGTGCATCTATAGTTTGCCACTATGGGAGAAATCTTGCCATGTGAACAGGAAGAATGTAATTCCTGTGTTTGTACGGTAGAAAAGCAAACATATGCTTACTGCGCATGTCTGCAAACTAAATGACCTGGGACTGTGCTCTGGCCCTGAGGTCAAGTAGTATATTAACATGTCTGATCTAAACTAGCAGGCATACATCCTTGCTCAAAACACATCCCACGTAATTCTCTGCCTCTTGCATGTATATGCCCATATTTCTGTATCATGACAGGTGTTGGTTGCCTACTACAGCTATGACTTATCACATGGGCATTTCTTACATCCTCCCTCTTCATGATCTGGATGGCCTTACGTTTTCCAGACTCACTCTGGAGAACCAAAGGTTCCCTGCTGGAAGTTAGTAGAAGAAGCCTCCCTTCATCCACATTTCTCTGCTACCTCTGCTGCACTCTGAACCTGTGCTACTTGAGGACCTGAGTGATTGCCATCTCACCCTAGTATGCTGAACAAAGCCCAGAAGTCTCCACCATGCCATGCATACCTGTAGTCCACTTTATCAGCAGTTATGGACAGGACATGGTACCCTGCTCTGTGCCATAGCAGGTTGCTATGCGCATGTAATTTTTGACAGATGCTCCTCTATCTGCTGCAGTTGCTGTCGGAGAATGTCTTCCTGTTGCAGTGACAGATTCATGCCACCCTCTCTTCCTGGGTCTGTCCATGGTCAGCAACATTCTGACCCCAAAACATGTACACGTCACCCCCTTCACCCTCTCCTATTTGCAGGAACAGAGCAGTTTTCACTCACTGGAGTCTGACTTCAGGCCTGATCCCACTCCCACACTCGACTCTCCCTCACTCGGGATCTCCTGAACAGATATCTGAGGTGGCAGTGCCTCCCATGGTGTATGATGAATCTGAAAAGAGAGCCTAGAATTGTTGGCTTGGCAGTCTCAAGTGAAGAGAGTCCATCAAGAACTTACATCTTCCCTTCTCAACATAGTCTTGCTAATGTAGACTGCACTGCTGAGCAGCCCTAGAGCAGTGGATCAGGTTGCATACCTCCGTGTAGCTAATCCCAATGCTAGTGGAGTGTTAATAGCCACCATGCCTCCCTCCAGGCTTCTTCCTACATGATATTAATAGTGAGAGACTCTTGGCCTATGCCAAACGTCCCTAATTTTTGCTCAGTTCTATATAAGAATCCACAAGGACTCAATCCTTGGGTGTCTTCTCTTTGACTCTTACACAAGAAATAATGAACTCCTTAACTATGACATTTTAGGCATCTCGGTCAGCCCAGACAATTGAACCTTGGGGGCATGACAAACAGGCATCACCTGTACTGCCTACTGCGGATATTCCCTGGTCTGGGTTAATCCTCAGACCTTTCTGTGCATTAGGTGAGAGAGTGCTATTAGGTGGGAACAGGCTAAAACTGTGCTAAGAACCATGTTGACAGTCAGTATAGGTAGTAGTTGAGCATCAGTACCCAGGCCCACACTTTGGCATTTTTAATTTACTAATGTGGACTTAGCTGATGGGGAAAGACTTCTCAGTAAGGACAACCTGAAAACTTCTATTTAAAAATCATCAACCTGGAACTTTTTCTCCAGAAATAACTGCTTGGCAGTCTTTCTAATTATAGTTTGCTTTGCTTTTGCTGAACCATCTCACTAAGGAACTGTGGTAATATCTGGCTTTCAGTTGCAGTTGGTCTTAGTTTTATATGAGTCCTGAGTATATTTTGAGAAATATACTCAAAGTGCTATTAATGATGGATAAGGTGTAATAAAATACTTTGCTCCTATCAATTGGCTATATTAGCATTGATCCCAAAATGACACTGGATTACCTTTAGAGCAAATAAGGCATAAACACAGTCTTTGAGTGCCTTCACACTGAAAGCTTCAAGAAGTTGGAAAAGTGCTTTCTTGTCTAACTGTTCATCTAATGAAATGTTCATCTTCTATCTTTTATTCATTTGCTTTTATTCATTTGATGAGGAGAATTGCAGAGCCATTTGTGTGTAAGTGCTATTCATTTCAATTTTGAACATGTCTCCTCAAGCAAACACAAGAAAAGTGTCCACTGGGTAACATGTAGATTGTGATTGCTATGGGAGTTCTTTGTCTTTATAAAATTTTTTTAAAAGACAGAACTGCTATTTGGCTGACATGAATTAAATGATACAAATTTAATGAAACAGCATACACTAAAGTGTGTGCTGAATTAAAGTAGTCTGTCCTACTTATTAGTGGGTTGCACTATTATGCAATTTTATATAGGGGAAAGTATGGAGTTGCTAGGCTGAGTTCCTCTTTCTAACCTCTCCCACCCACTGTAGAACAAATGCAGAGTACAGGCTTCAACAGTTTAATATAAGTGAGGCTCATCTGAGCCGAAGGAAAACAGAAGCATGCAGAACAAATAGCAATAAGGTGCCTCATATATAAATAGCAATAAAAAACCTATTTGCATTAAATAAGTGAGAGCCTGTTAATACGAGATCTGAAGCGTGTCCTATAAAACATTCCAAGCATGTAACAAGGTAGCAGTCAATTTTGTGAGTGTGTTTTTTACTTAAATATTGCTATGAAGTAAAGTATCTGTTGACAGTAGGCTTCTCTGATCCTGTTTCTAGGGTGTTTAATTATAATCCGTTACTGGAATTTGTCACAGCTGTCTTGCTTCTTCATCCACAAATCATCATAGTTCTCTGTTCTTAAGCTATAAAGAAAGTGTTCTTTCAGTATGACCTCTTCTTGGTTTTTATTCCCTTTGTGATCTCTTAAAACTAGGAACAATAAATTCGACTGCGTGCATCAAAATATTTTGTAGTGAACCAAGAGAATGAAATTGGAAAAATAACATTTTGGAGGCTAATATCCTTTTGGAACATTTACTTAGGATAAGACTACTCCTTCCCAGATCACGTAACTCTAAGCCAGGTGGACATGCTCTTTTCAGGTTAGCTATGCGCACAGATAGAGCCTGACTGTCCCTTTTACTTAGGATAGCGCACAGTGGAACAATTTCCACTCTTTTGGAAGTTATGCTATTGTAAATGAAAGGAGAAACAAGCCCTGTGTCCTCTTCTAGTGCTGGCAAAATGTATACAGTATGGCCAAGAGTGATTGTTGAAAGGCTTTCCTAATGAATGGTTGCATGGGAAAAGCTCTGATGGTTCCCTGGGCTCCTTCCAGGAACATCCAGGTTTCTATCAGCTTTTATAATCTTAAACTAATGGAATTGTACCAAGTATACTTAGTCTGGGGAGAATTATTGAGGACATAAAAACTGCAGTAATATAACCTATAAAGAACCTATGAATACATGTATGTATTTAAGCTCAGGTAACATAATTATCGGTACATGTATATCTATAAATAAAAGGAGTTTTTTAAACAAATGCACAAGAAATTAAGCATCAGCTTTCCATTCATTTTTGAATCATCACTGGGTGTTCAATATCTATCCTCTTTTGGGCAATTAACTCCAATTCTCTATTGTACTCCAACAAATTTGCACCATGTGGTATTTCAGCAGAGAGACTGCAGGATCAGCACATTAATGCTGAGAACAAGCTTGACAGGGCTAGGGGATGGATGAGTGGTCCAGAGAACATCGTCCTGAAGTTCTGCTTCATCAGTCACAAAAACAATTATTGCTCTCAGAAGCTGAAGATAGTCTGAGTGGTTATTTTGTTCCCATTTCATATTACTCAAAACTGTTTGTTTCACAAGAAGGGGAAAAAAAACTGCCTAGGCCTTTCACAAGAGCTGGCTTTTACAAGAGTGTTGCACTTCCCCCATTCATAGAAGCAGGAGCATCTGACTAAGCATTGGGGCAGCACAGGTCAGGGTCAGAAATTTCAGGCATGAACAATAATTGTTTTTAAGTCAATCAGAAAGTTTGTGTACATTTCAGGCAAGGTTTGAAGATTCAGTTTAAGTGCATTGTTTTCAAGTAAAGATGATGGCTAGTTAATATTTCTATTTATTTTTCAGGTTACTTTTTTAAATGCTATTTTACATTTACAGCCTGTGTTTCCCCTTTAAAGCAGTATCTACATGATAACTTAAAAATGTAAGTATTGTTTATTATTACTTTTTGAAATTACTTTTTGGAGCAAGAGACCTCAAAATCATTTGAGTTGACTTTTGAATTTTAAGTGTAACCATAAATATCTATTTGACTTCCATCTACTGGTAAGGCTAACTACAGGAAAATGTTCTAGTTGAGAGGCACAAAAACCCACAAGGTTTTAACTTACTCATGAATAATTTTTATTTGTTGTGTCTTGATAATGAGTGAAAGAGAAGCAAAAAGTCTGTTTCTGAACTGAATGTAACAACATCTGTTTTGGTTTTGATTTTTTTTTTTCAGTTTACTGCATTAGTTAGACAGCAGGAAACTGTATTTATTTAGCCTGTTTAGATACTTGCATCATATATTGTTCTAATCTACAAAAGGATACTGAATATAAGATCTTGTGAAAGACAAATTGCATCGAAGAATGCTAAGTAGTTATGAAAGCGAAGACAGTGAGTTTTACACCTCCCTGAAAAAAAAGGTTGCTTTTTAGGGAGTGAAATGCAGGTGAGGACTCCTAATATAACAACTGTATAAGTAATTATGGCAGATAAACAATTTCTTTAAAAAGAGGAAAAACACCCTCTATCTAAGGGGGGGGGGGGGGTGAGAAAAAAAAAGGATTTTTATAGTGAACGATTAGCAGTGTAAACCCTCTGAAAGATCTGTAGTGGAGATTAGTTCCAACTTCCACAAAGCGAAGATGCCTACACAGAGGCAGAAACCATGATTGCCACCTTTTCGGGAAGGGAAGAGGCATCTCTGTTCTAACTTCAGTTAAGCTGTGGGGGTTGTTTTGTTTCATAGAATCATAGAATCATTAAGGTTGGAAAAGACCTCTAAGATCATCAAATCCAACCGTCAACCCAACACCACCAAGCCCCACTAAACCATCTCCCTAAGTGCCTCATCTACACGTCTTTTAAATACCTCTAGGGATGGTGACTCCACCACTTCCCTGGGCAGCCTGTTCCAATGTTTAACCACTCTTTCAGTAAAGAAATTTTTCCTAATGTCCAATCTAAACCTCCCCTGGCGCAACTTGAGGCCATTTCC
>JAYKAV010000593.1:50579-68849 GCA_035582835.1 Phoebastria nigripes | reverse complement strand
AGGGAGTTTCCTAGTAATGTCTCTAACCCGGGCCCCAGGGAGGCAGCAGACTTCCCTGTGGGATGGGTCCGGTCGGCATATGGGGCCCTCCGTTCCCCTCAGAAGGGAATCGCCTATGACAATTACCCTCCATTTTTTCTTAGCAGAGGCAGTCATAACGCGTGGGGCCGACAGCCTCACCCTAGGCAACCCCCTGGATGGACCTTCATCTACATCCTCATTTGCCTGGCCCTCAAGTTCCGGGGACCCATATCTGTTGTGTACGGGCAACTGGGAAGGTGATGGAGACCGGGCAGGGGTTCGCCTGGCACCCCGAGCAGGGATCTGTTTCCATTCCCCCCCATCACTTAGGTCCCCTCTTTCTGCCTGGTGGCAAGAGGGCAGGGGATCCTCTGCTTCTTGYRGAGCCTCCATTTGCTGCCTTTGCCTCAGGGATGGCAGGGTGTGGCTCCACCAATCTATCTCCCTCTCACACTCCCTGATACTCCTTAACCTTTCCACTCAGCTCTGCCACCAGGCTGAGCAGATCATCCACCTGGTCACACCGCACACAGSKGTTGTCTCTGCTGCCCTCCGGTACAAGGGACAGGCTCAGGCACTCCCTGCAGCCGGAGACCTGGRCAGCTGTATGCTTGTGTGAGGGCTCCGTCTGGGTTGCCACATTCCTTCTRGCGATGGCTTTCAGCCAAGTAGAAACCATAGCTAGGTCCTCTTCTGGGAGGGCGATGACCACTAGTTGAGTTGGTTGAGTTGGCCTCTATAGCCAGGAGGGGGGCTGTGCCCCGCCAGCTCGCCTTCCTTGTGCACCCTGCCTGTGCGAACTGCCGTGCAAACTGCCGCGCCACACTCTCCTGAGGCGCCACGTCCTGTTTGCCCGCCCTGTTTGCAGTGCTCTGGGTCGCTCGCGCTCTCTGGGGGCTGCTCTAGACAGCTCTCGCCCAGCAGAGCTTGTGATCTGAAAGACACAAAGAGGTTGAGGGTTGGGAATGGAGATACAACTTCCAAGTAAATGAAAACAGTGATGAATGGCAGAGCTTTGGTAGCTGAATCCTTTCTTGTTCATTTGTCTTTTCTAATAGGAGTAGAGGTCAGACAGAGGCAATGACATGACTATGGAAGTTAATAAAAAGAGAACAAAATATGAAAAGGAAGGAATAATCACAGCTTGCTGTCTGGATCTATTCTACCTACAGGAGTAGGTAKGCATGATATTAGAGGGAGTTTTAAGAGATTTAAAGAATTTCTCAAGTTGCTTTTCAGATGTGAGCACATTCTTTCTTTAAAATTATGGAGGAAATGTGGGAACAGGTTATCCTGAGCCTTCAAGCCTCTATGCAAATATTTCCTTAAATATATAACTTAGTAAAACAAAGGGTAAAAAAATGTGTCTAATCAAACCCTCAAACTCTAAATGGGAATTTGCTGTACAGCTGAATAACACACCACTTCTTTTYAGGCAGTCATATACTCCAACCCAGTCTATAACTAAAACCAAAAATAAAATAAAAATTAGAACAAATGTAATTTTTAATATGCTTGAAAAGGCAGAAACTATCAGCTTATAAACACTAAACAAGGGGAAAACTTTTTAGAGTTAATTTAGAAACGCGTGGATGCCAGGAGAAATCGCCATCTCTTCTGTCTTACCATCTGGGGTCTATTTTAATTCCTTTAAAGACTCCCCTTCTGTTAAATTGCAGATGTGGATTGAAATTTGTAAAACAAGTACATCAGAAGTGGGAGGGCACGGTGCACTAGAACCCACCTGGCATTCAGAAAAGAAAGCTGCTTAGTGCTAGCCAGCAGAAAAAGCTTAAAGACCACTCCCTTTCAGCACATAGGTGCCTCAGTCTATTCAAGTGACAGTAATGATCTTGTCCTTGGTAAAGGTCTATAATCCTCTAAGTGGAGTTTATAATTTTTCAAAAGCTATACACGCCTATCCTTTTAATGTGATAGTGGCCACAGTACCCTCTTTTCCCAGTGCTTAGAGTGCCTGTTTAGGATGCAGTGCACAAGAGCTCAAGCCTCTCTTGTGTCTGAAGGGATTCAAACCCACCATCCCTTCTTCTCTAATGGAAATACTGTAAATTGTCATAAAATTGGTTAGACTGGTGTGATGAAGAGGTGATCTCAATACTTACTGCTAAACCTTCTTTACCATGCAGAAAATACAAAGATAAAGACAATGTCACTGTTTTAGTGGGTGTCACAAATGAGTAGTTTAGAGGCCACTTAAAGAATCACCGTCAAAGGTATTAGCAGAAAGTGATTTTAATAGAGGTTTATAAAGATGTGACCTAACAGAATTCAATGGCAAGGTTCACTCTATTACTTACTACACGGATGAAACATATAAAGGAAAATCATCTAAGGGTTTATATCTTAGGGACTATATGTGTTTAGCAGCAGTGTAGGGTTCATTCACAGTTTTAGCAACACTTAATCATCAACTAATCATTAACAAACTTTAACAGCACTTCATCATTAACTAATATAATATTTGCAGAGTAAGTGTTAGTAAAGTCTACTACAATCACAACTTAATTACAGATTATGCTTACTATTAGTTCACATATACACAGAAATGTATATATATACACAAAAGGTATACCTGTTAAAAATTCCCCTCTAGTTCCATGAAGGAATATTCATGTAAAATGTCTCAGCATTTTTCTCAACGGGCAAGGGTTGAGCTTCAAGGAGTGAAGGGTTTCAGCCCAGGTCCCGTCATCAGCTTTCAACGACGGTCCTCTGAATATTGCAGACTTGAAAGGTTGTGAGCTCTGAGAGGCTCCCASTCAGAGGGAGATGCTGGGCACAGCCTGCTGCGGTCCAGGAGAGCTCAAAGGGCCTCACTTAGGACCACCATTTATAGGTTCGCAAGATGGTTAGCTTTAGTCATTGGTAAATTTCCATCCTGGCCACAGTCCCAGGTGTTAATTACTAAAAAATTCTCAAGGTTTCAGTGGTGTTCTACTTGACACCTGGGCCAGGCAGTGGGAGTACATTCCCAGCCTCAGCTATGCAGAGTTTCTGATACAGGCAAGGAGCGCTCAACCACCAGACTCAGTACATCAAGGCCGAGGTCTCAGGGGAATTTCTGAGATCAAAAAGCAGCCTAGGAGGAGGGGGGGGGGGAATGCACCACCACAGTGGGACTGAAACCAGCACCTGGTGCAAAATTTCAGGAGTCATTTCGATAGGCATACTATTAAAAAATGGATGACATACATTTCGAAAAATTATCTACATTTTTCTTATACCTTAATACAAACAATGAGCACACTGATTTATTATACTAAATAGCAATAGTAGCATATTAGCTATCTTGCCTAAGGTTCTAACTTTAATTGTTAATAAATATGCAGTATACTAAAATATGTCAATATCTGAAGTGTAAGCAGTTGCTCAATCACTGTTACAGAGTTGGAGTACACTGAATTCCTAAACAACTTACCAAAAAAAGAACTTCAAAAATATCACTTTTAAACCTGAAGTAACATGTATTTGTATATATTTCAGCTTTGGTACTTGAATAACGGTAGTAGAGGAATTAATTAGCAGTTCCACCCTATACTAAAATTGTTTATAAAAGGGATCTATTTATAGAACAAACAAACAAAGGAAGAATTCTACCTTCTTTTGTCCACATTTCTGCAAAAATATATAGCATGTTCTAAGACTTTTGAAACCTTTGTTATCATAAGTGTGTATCTAAGGTATTTCCTTATAATCTTCCTCTCTCTATAGATACCACAGGCAGCTAACCATAGGCAGGGTAACCGTTAAAAAWTATGTTACAGATACAGGGAACAAGGGTTAGAGACAATAAAGAAGTTAAGGGACTTGGACATACATCATGTTAAGTGCTGGAGAGTCTGAAAGTTAGACATCCAGCTTAGGAAGTGAAATCCATAAACCTGAATTAAGAGCCTAAGGGTGGTGTTCATTGATGCTTTCCTCTAGTGGCAAAAGCTGTAAGAACTTTCTGCTCCCTCCTCTCTCCCAGTTATTTATTCTTAGCCTACACAGCAGTATGCTGTTTTCTCAATCTGTTCTGTTGCAGCTGTATGCAGAGAATATTGTAAATGGGTTCACTGGATTTAAAAAAAAAAATGAGCTTAACAACAGCAACAACAGTAAAGAGGATTTTTTTTTTTTTACGCTAACCTAGGTCACTTCAGTGATCCCATTTATAATATAGCCCCACAAACCTTAGCTCATCTGACAAGAGAGTGAACCATGGTGTCAGGATGCATGGCATTTTTACTTTCTGAGCTGCCAGAGAAAATATGTTTCTGAATCCACACCTGAGAATAGGATTTAAAAGTGGCAGATCTATGAAGGTGTGGTCCTGTAGTCATCTGTGTTGTGTCATTTCATAATAATTTTATACTACATCTATTGCTGGATCACAAAGCACTGCAGATCAGCTTGTAGCATAGGACTATATTTCTGTCCAGGTAATCAGAGCTGATGATGTGACTTTTATGCTGACTTCATACTTTTAACCAAGGTTTATGCTTGTTGTAAGTTGGTAGATGACACTTGAAGCAGCATAAAAACAGAGTAGTACAGACAGGTGATATTTTATCTAGCATAAGACCAATAAAGAAAAAAGTTATTCCTTCAAAGGCTTGTAAACCTGCTTGGCAAAACAGTCATGTGGCTGAAGTCTTTTGATCTGGTACTAGGTACTCTAAAACCATATTTATTATCACATCAAAATACAGCATGAAATGGCTTGAGTCAGCACTTAGCTCAGCCAGTCCAAAGTGTTAAAAAGGGATCTGGTTGACTTTTCCACACATAGCAAGCTAAGCCTGCCCTTTGACTATGAAGAATTTTGTTACTGTTTTCTTTATAAAAATATCCATCAATGATATACTGTTTCTCTGCTTTGCRTATTAGCCTAGCTGTTAAATTATTTGATTAGAAACTTGAAACTGTGTGCTCCAGTTTATCCTGGTGTTAAAGTAGTAAAACTCTTCAGCTGAATGTTTACCTATTGCCCTAACCAAGAYGCTACTGAAGGTTCTGAGTGAGTGGACTATTTCGGAGTGGGACAACTGGGCGACCAGAAATGATTCATTCAACCAGAGAGGAAAGTGGATGAGGTAACGTGCATCCACAGCCTAAAGATTAAAGAACTCTCAGGGACCACTTGGGAGTTCTTGTACTTGCTCCTAACAGACTTTGCAACTTTTAATCCAGTGATTTTTAGAAGCATAAGGCAATCTCTAGATTCCCATCTTTCCTTTTCCACAGTGTGTGAACTGCTAGTATACTGGTATTGTCTGTGCAGGAATCAGGAACTCATACTCTGCCTGTTCTCTCCAGAAAAAAACAAAAACCAAAAACCAAACCAAAACAAAAAACCAAAACAAAACAACCCCACCCCCTACCCAAGCAAACAAACAAACAAACAAAAAGCGCAAAACCTAAACTAAACTAAACTAAACTAAACAAAAAACCTAACAACCTAACACTTTTGTTTATTATTGGGGTGGTCCCTGCAGGACTAATGATTTACCAGAAGGCAAACAGAAACAAAAAATGATCTATTCTTAGTACAGACAAAATTGCTTTCCCAAATTGTATTCAGTGTTCCTCTGGACACAGTAAGGGTGGATACAAACCTACATGCCTCCTTTTCCTGGATAATCCCTTTCACAAAACTACAGACTAGCACAGTTATTTTAGCTAGAGCCAGAGGTGACTCCTTCCAGGCCTCATTAGTGCCATTCATAGGTTGGACAGGAATAATCAATAGCAATACATGGTGCTTATTTCTCACACAGACAATACAAAGATAACCCTTTTCTTCAAAAGGTGATTTATGACTGCCTAGAGTCACTATCTTAGCCCACCAAGGCATTTGTAATATGATATGAAAGTTCTTTATTGACAGGATAATAAAAACTTTATTCTACCTATAGTACTTACCTGGTGTCCACTACAGCAGTACGTGGGTCTCTCTCAATCTCACAAAATGTTTACCTACCCAGCTTTCTGGGGTAAGGAAATTCAATTAGCCCAGTTTACAGCTGGGGAATGCATATTCATCTCTGTTCCTACTAGAGTGAAATCCATAGTCTGGAGTCAAGTATCTCGGCTCCCTGCTGTGATAGTTAAGTGCTCAAGAATAAATTTAAACATTAATTTTGCACCTTGCACACTAAACAGGAAGACATGCAGGAGGAGGATAGGTCAGACAGGTCATGGATATTTGACTTTAGCATTAGCATGAACCCCAGGAACATGACATTCCTAATAAATTCATTTTACATTCAGAACATAACTGGATGAATAACTATTTTGTTTTAAAATAGAAGTAGTTGGTGTTCTTAACCATTAATTCAGTGATCTGAATACTCACCTAGTTTAAAGGAAAACTTGAGTCCATCRGCTTCTCCTACCCAATCTACAGTTTTCATTTCCCAGAAAATAATATATATCTTCATAACTAGACATGTTCACCAAAAATGCATTTAAAACTTCTCAGGTTTCAGTGAACCTATGGCCAATGTCTCCTACTCACTAAAGGCTTTAAATAGTAGGTTATTAAAATAGCTGTATTTCTTTGTCTTCATTTCAACCTAAGTGTTAAACTATCACAATCATAGTACCATGATTTGCGCTGTTCTCAGAGCAATCATTATGCTGACGAGACATACATAAAGGTAACATAGGATAATAAAATGGCAATTCCCTGCTTTCTTGATCCCTTTCAGACATGCTCAAGAACTAGGTGTCTAACTTCTTAGGTTGGGGTAATTTGGGATACACCTAGAATATAAAACTTCAGACACCAGATCATCTTCCAGATGGGATCCAGCCAGGAACCAGTAAAAAGGAAGAAGGCTGTGATAGGGAAATGTGTAAAGAGAAACACAAGTGGACCCCAAGACAGATGAAGAAGAAACTCCCACCATGAACAGCATAAACCTCCTGGCAAGCATGTCAAGCTGTGGACAACTCATAGTAAACACCCTACATCCATTCTTATTCAGGAAGACTAGAGAGTCAACCGTAACACCCAAAAGGACAGTGTAAGGGTGAACATAATAGCAAAGAAAATGGTAGAAACTAGGAAGGGGTTTTGTTTGTTTGTTTTTCTGTATAACTTTAGGGGTATTATTCAGCATCTGAGAATGGCATTTGTAACAGTCTCCTGGAGAAGACTAGAAACAACCATTGGGAAACTCTGAGAAGGAGGTCTAGGATTTAGGAACACTGTATAGCCCTAAATTGATCATGTGTCTTACAACTCACAACCCTCTCCATATTATCTTTTTTAGTTAAAGGGGATTAAGTGATTTAGCAAGTCACTTCAGAACAAGTATAGGGTACTAACATGGGCAATTACCATAGTGTAGCTTCTAGATGACAACTTGTTATGCTAGACAAGTTCAATTGCTTTTGACCCTATGTCCATACTCACATCTCTTTGAAACAAAAGTTCAGCTTACTCTTTAAGGAGGAGTAGGTAATGGTCCTTCAGTGAAACATTTACCAGATGGCTAGAAGACTCTCCCAGTCAGTAGGCTAAGGAAATATTGCTGAGAAAGCTGAGTTGAGATTGAATTCCAGTTACTTAATTTCTGGACCAGGTCTTTCAGGAAATTTGAGCAAGGATATTCCCATTCCTGTAGATCTCAAATGGACTTTGATGTCAGCTGCTCATAATGGGACAGTTTATACCTGCATTTCCATGTCTTCCTGCTTCCTTCAGCCACCCTCATTTCTTTGGTTTCTTTCTCATATTGCAAATCTTTGTAATGTCCCAACTTTACATTAATGTAGATGTGAAGAGGACATTCAATTTCTACTTCTGTGGACTTTCCACATATTTATGTAGTGCTTTTGATGGAGTTAAGAATGCTTTCCCAGCTTTCATACAGCTAAGTCACGTGATACAGGACCCAAATTTTCCTGTCTGAAGAAAAGCCATTAGCAGCATGGTAAGTTCATATGCATATAGTTCCCAACTTACTTGCTTGTTTTACTTTAAAAACAAATTGAATACAGGAAGTGGCAAAATATATCAGATTATCTGTAAATACACATCTTTCTGCTGTGGGTCAGAGTCTGCCCCCCAGAGAGAGAATGCTGCAACTGAGTCCAAAATACAATATATGAGTCATTTTTTAGGACTGCAGTCAGAATTTGTTCTGTAAAAGACACCCTACAGAGACAGAATTAGTGAAAAGGGATGTAAAATCTGCTGGCCATAGGTGGGTGAAAGGAATAGCACTGGTAATAAGAAACCTGATCAACTGTTGTTTATCTACATGGATGACTTACTAGTCACTTCAGGAGAAGCAACATCAGGCATGGGATGTTTATTACCATTTCATATGTTTTTAAAAAGTCTTCCAAAATGAAGTAAATATGTTTCTTATCTAACGATTTACTGACTAAATCTTCTTGCAGGCAGCATGTTCTGATAATGCTTCTTCTGACAGAGAAACATCCTTTCAGGGTATGTTCACATGAAAGAGTGTATGTTCATGTCCAGTGCAAATTTTCATATACTGTAAAACTTACTGTGCAATGTTTAGGTTTTGTAAATTAAACAAACACTCTGGGTAAAAGTGTTTTTTAATTTTCACTAATTCTCTTATTTATTTTTTGTTTGTTTTATGGTTTTACAGTGGATAAATGTTAACTTAACCTTGTTAAAATAAAACCATCAGATTGTGGTTCTTGTGACATCCATGCTCCAGATGAGCTTTCCTTAATGTTTTTTAGGAAACATTTAGAACAATACCAAGAGGACAGGTGATCTTCCCTTTATGAAAAAAGATTCACTATTTAAGATGTAAAACTATAACTGTTTAGAGTTCCCTAATTCATCTACAAAGTCTAAGGACCAGTAAATTCCATGTCATAAGGACTTCTTTATATTTGGGGATAATTTGGCTTATAGTGCCCTATATACTTCAGTCCAGTGTTTAATTTAATTCTAAAGGAAACTGTAATTCTATTTTGCAATTAATTTTCTAATTCTCAAATGTAATAGTCCAAAATTTTTTTTAAGGTCTGTTATCAAACTTAGAGTGCCTGTATGACACTGTGTTTATAAGCTGGACATCAAGGCACATTTGTGTTTGCATATGTGCATGAAATATATAAATAAGTGCATTAGTTTTAGATTCTGTTCTCAATATGACTTCTATGTGCAATGAAGAATAGTTAAATAGCAGAATTTAGTATTTTCTTGATGTCAATAATCAGTGTTTATTATCATTATAGTTTATTGATACTAATTTTATTGATATATGTATTCATTGATGCCAATAAAAGGAAAGTAAGTATAATCTAAAGCAGAAATTAAAATTACTAAGAGGACATCTGAAATGCAAATAACAAAACAGAATGCGGAATTTATCTGGGCAAAAGTAGATTCCTGTACTTGAGGTAGTCACCTTAGACTCTATTTGTAGTCAGTGGAGAGAAATTAGTACTTTCAAGTAAGTTTCATCTCATAATTACCACAGACATGTAAAATACCTCAGGTGATTCATCTGTTTACTGTGAGTCTAAGGTGATTGGATCAGATGTAGATGTCATCACTGTAGACATCTAAATTTAGCTGATATGAATCACACCCAAAAATTAATTGAAAAAGCACCATATCTTCTACTATTTCTAGTATAAACAATAGGATATTATGTTAACATAACAGGATGTGAAAAGATTTGCTGTTCACTTAGGCTACCAGGGAGAAAAATGAATAAGGAAAACACAGGAGCACTACAGAGAAGATGGTATTGGAAATATGTAATACCTAGAATTACTCTTCACAGGTAAAAAAATGTGGGCACTCTTAAATACTGAATCAGCAAAAAATATTTACTGTGAGACTTTTTCATTCATTTCTAATCATGATGTTGATGCAATTAATGAATTAGTCAGCACTGCTGATGTTGATAAATCACCTCCTCGGGCAACAATCATCCTTTTAAGTGCCTATGGGTTGCTGACTGGGCAGGATCCCACTGTAAAACAAGGCTTGACAACTTTTCTAGAAAAGTTCCAAGGAAGTTCGGGTGCCTGAAGAATGTGGATATAGATACTTTTCTGTCTGTCACAGAAATGTTTTCACAAATTCTGGAAAAAAGCCAAGCTGGAATTTGATTACATTAGCAAGCAGAAAAAACAGAAGACAATGATGAGTCTTCAACTCTAGATAGTTTCCAGAGTCTGAGCATTTCCCACCACTTGGGTTTCATAGAGTAGAGCCACCTCCTAAAAGTAGGTGCTTTTGACATTTCTTTCAAATGAAAACCAAACAGTATTTGCTGGTGAAGTAGAATGATGGGTGGAGCTGACATTAATGTTTTTTTTTTCCCTACACAGCAGCTGAAGAGTAACATTCTATTTTAGCTCATGGAAATGCTGACTTAATATCTGTCTTTACCTTACTGGATTCAAATCCAGTAACTCAAAAGTACTTTAGCCACCAGCTTTGACTGTACTCTAGAAGAAGGACCAGGGCATTCTTTGCACTTCCTTTGGAATTGGTCCAAACCAATTTCAAAGAATGGCTTATTTTTTTGGTGCTGGCTTTAGGGGTTGCTTATATATTTTACCTTATAAAAGCACTGATAAAATATTAAAAATGTGTGATGAACTAGAACCCATTAGTCCTCAGATGAACATACTGAACAATCATTAGACAAGATAGCCAGGCTTATATACATCATCTCTGGTTCCAATGCATTCTTCTTTATCACATACAAAGGAGAACAGATTTTTTTTTTTTTTTTTTTTTTTTTTTTTTTTTTTTTTGACTTAATAGTACTGCCACCTTAGAATAAGACATTTGGAGATGTGGAACATGAAGATTTGAACTCCCATCCACAGACACAAACTGAGCTCAGGTTTCTTATCTGATCATAGGGCCATGGTAAAAAAAGAGACCATAACTTTGCTTTGAAAAAACAGGTTTACACTTCATTCACGGTGAAAAATATCTGCTTATCCTTCAAGAAAGAAAGAGAAATGCTTAGTTTAAGAGAGTCTGGCAGAACTTACTTTTGATACAGGCAAGTTACTCTCTCTGTTGTCAAGATCAAGGTATTTATACATGTAGAAGCAGTATTTCTGGAACCTAAGCAAATTCAATGTAAAACTGTAAGAACTTATACACCTACCATATCTCTAGCCATCTACGTAAAGACTCCTAACATAGTTTGAAATGCTTTGATATCTTGAAATCAAGAAACTTAAACTTGAGTTACCATATGTAGCTGTTTATTGTTTCACTGGATGTCTGAGTTTTTATTGATGCTCTCTTCCCATAATTCCCACCCTTCTCCTGGGCCAGTTTACTTGGGCATCTTTAGGTACAAAGGTATGAAGATACCCTGCAAGTAGGATATATACAGTTTAAAAGTATAAAACAATTATGTGTTGGTTAACACACATAAATATAAAGAGGATCTAATAAGCTATGATGCCACACTCTGGCATGATACTCAATGAGCTTTCACCATCTGAACAGGCATCAGTGAGGAGAGAAGGGTCAGTGGCCGCAGCTCCTAAGAGCCATCCTCAGGGGTGTGGAGCTGCCATTTTCCTCCTGTTGATAGCTTCAATGATTTGACCCCAACCCAGTAATTCCTGACTGCCAGGCCCAGTGAGCCACCCCAGCCACTGCTAGTTGATGGTAAAAAGAAACAGGGCTAGGGAATAGCAGGCAAAGTCTACAGGTTGTACTTGGTAGCTGCACATAACTCTTAAACAAAATACTACCTAACACGTATAAACACAGCACTGCTCATCATATTGGGAGTGGTAGTTTGTCCACAGCTCAGAAGTGGCTCGTTGATAAGGCATGCATTGCACAGCAATCAAAACTAGATAGTCAGACAGTAATTCCAGCGCTAGATGTCCAGGCCAAAAGGGAAATAGAAAGAGGAAATACCATGTTTGTGATGAGACACTACCACTGTGGCTCTTTGTTTGTAAATGTGTGATTAATGTAACTTCTTGCTTCGCTGGGAATTTTGCTCATGAGCTTTTCTTGGAGAGAAATACTAATGTAACAGTGTCATTGCTCCAAAAGGTGAGAGATCATCACCCTGTGCATCCAGTACAGTTTGTGAAGCCATACTTCATATATGAGGATACAACAATTAAACTCTGATGGCCTTGCAAGGTATTTGTTAACAGACTGGGCCAGCTCCCAGCTGAAATGCTCTCAAACTGTGTTTGCTAAAACACAGTGCGAAGAAGTCCTAGTAGGTCCAATAATGTAGTCCTCACCTTCATCCCCTGTTCTTTGCACATGGGTCTTTTTTTCTTCCAGTGTTCACAGTCCACTTCATAGATAGACAGATGAGCAGGGATAGACTGAGGATAGGGGTGCTCCTCACCCCTCCCCGCAAGGAAAGTATAGTTGCAATCTATAAAACTTTTTTTTCCCCACCTAATTTGTGTGGTGGTCTATTAATATTTCCACACCGACATACACTTCAGTAAGCCACTTAAACCCAGTGTTTTTCTCTCCCCAAAGCTGTCGCATTTAATGGGAAATAATTCATTTCATTCCAGACAGCCACACCAAATGGAAGTAAACTACCCGACATGCTTGCTGCTAAGTTTTTCATCTCAGTGTATTGATTTTAAAGCTTGTACCGATTTCTCCCAAATTAACCTTTTATTTTCTTGAGTTATATAAATAAATAATGTGAAGGAAAGCAAGTAAAACTGAAGAGAGAAAAATCAACAGAACTGCTTTGAGATCCTGAGCAAACCACTCTGAGCTTTCTTCAAGGAAAAACATTTCTATGTCTCTCATCTCATTTTGCTCTTAGGTGTGTCAGTTTTACTGATTCCAGTAATATTAACCTGATCAAAATTTAACAAAGATAAATAGAGAAATCACATACATAATACATAAAATAAAAATACATGCACTACTGTGCTGGAAATYTTTTATTTTGATATAATTCTCTGATATTCCTTAAGATGCTCATTTCAAATGTGAAACAGATAAAGAATTTATGATCAAAACTCTAAACCTTGCCTCCTGTGTCTTCTGATATACCCTTAAAGAACTGATTAGCAACACTTTATCTTGAAATAGTCACTGAAATGTAAACAATCTACTCAGTATTGTGTCCAGGTGGTGCTGCAAATTCTAGCTATGAAAGAAATGAAGATTACAATCAATCAGAAATGTTCTATGGCATGCCTGCTAGGAAAAAATTGTCAAATACTCTGGCAAAATTAGTCTAACCTCTTACATTTAACTCAGTGGTGGATCCAAAGTTTCTGCCATTTCTTATAGAACTCCAAGGTCCCTTATCTTGCCTTTTCCCATAAAAAAGCCACAGTGTCAGCTGTCAGCATCCTTTTTCTCTTTCTTTGAAGTGAGTTTTGTTACTGCAGGGCGGTATGGTGCCTGACCTGAGATGGCCTGTATTGCCCTATGAAAACATGGCTTAGTAGAGAAGTGGGTAGGCAGTTTAATAGCTGTCAGTGTATCAGCAGAAGATACTGGACTGTTTGAAAGGCAAGCTCCCTCCCACACCATTGAACCTTGTTTTTCTTCACAAAGATATGGAGAAAAGCTGCAACCTGGGAGGGCAGAGAGAGAACAACATTTGAAAGCTTGAAGTACTTAATGATAATTTTGAGAGGGAGCAAGAGTTCAAGAAGAAAGTGGAGGTAGAAAAAAAACTGGGATTTACTTGACTGGCCAAGAATGTCTCATATTTTATTATTTTTGTTCTCCAAATTACCTCATTTTTTCCCATTTGTTTGTATCATCTGTCAGTTTTGTCTTGTTCTCATATTTATTCCCCTGTAGAGTCTGCAGCACTTTGCAGAGTAGGGTTGGATACATATTATTTTAGCCTTTGGCTAATGTTCTGAAAACTTTTCTGCTTCTGGCTCCACTTCAGGGCTTACAATCCCCATTTCCATTCTCATTTCTGGGGTCRTTTCCAGAGTTGCAACCACACTTCTGTTTACATGCTTATACTCATTACCCTAAGTGGGATCATGACTCCTTGTGTTTGAGAATCCCTGTTCCAGGAACTACTGCAATATAAAGGATAAGTGATAATGAGGTGAAAAAAGGGAATGAGAAAAATATCAAGAAAAGCAAGGTCATATCAGAACAGAGAGAAGAAAATGACCAAATGAACAGAAAATGCAAGGAAGATGAACAAAAAAGAAAAATGAGATAGAAATTATATGGAGAAGGCTACATAACATTTTTAAGACAGTGCTTTGAAAATGTGTCTCGTAATGTAAAATCCTTTCTAATTAGCTTCCAAAACAAAGAATTGCATATCAGCATCCATTAATACAAAATTTATTTCATATTATTTATATAGAAATAAACTGTATTACCTTGAATGAGTTTGATTCTTGCTCTGGAAATTGCTTCGTCCCATAAGTAAAATGTCTGTAATCCAGTTTAATTCTATATTACACCACTTTTAAGAACAAATATTTTGAGTTTTATTCATCCTCTATTAATGGACACAGACTTTATCAACATATTTACAGTATATTTCTGATTCTGAACAATGTCTAAAATCCCCTCCAAATGTGAGCCCCTACTGAATGCCTCCGTGTTCTCAATCACCTTCAAATACTGTTAAATGATAACTATAACTGAAAAAAACAGTCATGTCAGCTTTCAGACCTTTTATTTGTTAGCATGCAGAGTCAACTGAAATATCACATTAATGCAAAAGATCACTTCAGGTATGTCAGGATTGAATTTGATAGTAAAAATCATGTTAGAATGATCATAGAAAAAAGCCCACACATTAATGGTTTCTGTTATTACGAGATTTAATTGGCTTCTTAGCAACACACATACTATTTCAAACTGGTAGATAGTGGCTGTATAGGAGAAAGTAATAATAAATAATTAAAAAAAAAAAATCCATTATGCCTATCAATTCTGGTAACACAATCAATAATAACTAAAAGTAAGAGATCTTTAAAATATTGCCTATGCAGTTAAGACACTGTTTCACTCCAACAAAATGCAAATCTCTTTCTGAACAGGAAGAGTCTTTCATTTCCTCAGATATCCTGAAAGAAATAGCCCCTCAGCATCTTAATCTGCACCCTGTAAAAATGTATGTTGGTTCCTTTGTCTTGTTCATACGCATTTCATGCTGGACAGTGTGTTAGTTCTAAAAGTTGAAGTTCAGTATCTTAGACTGACTTTCTCTCAGAACCTGAATGTTCAAGGACCATGAAAAAAACAAAAAGGATCCCATCAATGCTGTATAGTAGAATTTCTAAATGAACTGTGGTGACTGTTCTCCTGGCAGTACTAAATAACTCTCCAAAAGTGCATGTAGATTTCTGCATGAGATTTTAAACCTCTGCTTTTTGCAAAGGAACAGACAGCTAAGGCATTAGAAGAAAATGCTAATTGAAGGAAATCTTGCCATGTCTTCCAAAGTTAATTGAGCCTGTGTGATCCCACTAAGTAGCCCTATGCTTTATTTAAGGAAGACGCAAGCAAAACAGCGGGGAGCAAAAGCTGATACTATGAATAAATCTACCGTTCCTGCAAGCAGTTACAAGAAAGTGATATTCCATCCTCTGCTAATTCTATCAACAGCTACCAGGTAGCTCGTGAGTCTGGCCCCATCCTCTATTTAACAGCCTTGGAAGGGAAGTCTGCCTGCCCCTGTTGTGCACTGACCTGCAGAGTTGGCTCCTAGATGCTATTAGACAGGAAGCAAAAGGCTGAGATAATATGCAAAGATAATGAACTTTGTTTATGCTGAGAAAAGCTGGTCCTATTATACATGCTGCTTCAGTTAGCAAAGCAACTGAGATCATGATAAAAGCCTTGTCCAGCCTGCAAATGAGACTTTTAAGATTAAGAGGTGAAAAATATCTTGTTCAAGCCAAGGATGATAATTAACAATTCTAGTCAAAGTATTGCAATAAGCATGATTTACAACATTATATGCAGCTCTCTCCATCTTCAGGTATTCAGATACTAAGTAATTAATTCTCCTGGAAATCCTTTGAACTAGACAGACAGCTCCATGCTACATATAGAGAAACTAGCGGACACAGAAAATAGGTATGATCAGCTAGACACAAGTGACTGAGGTTTTGTAGTTTAAGAAGTTACTGTCCCCATCATCTCAGAAGAGATAATTTTCTTCAAGCACATTGCTCATCCATTACAAGTCATATAGTTTAGCTCTAACTCTCATGAAGCTAATATGATAGACTGCTGAACGTGGTGGATTATTCACAATGCCAATGAGCACATTTTAACTGCAGGGTAATAATTTCCATTTGAGGGACACTAACCTTCTCAGATAGTTCTAACCTGATCCTTTAAATTGATTACGTATAACCTATATCAGATCTAAAAATAAGAATTAATTTCTGCTATCCTTCCCTTTCATTATTAGACTATTTAAACCACAAAGGTAATTTTAGAAATATAAATATAAATACAAATATAAATATAAATACACACACACACACACACACATAATCTGAATACAAAACAAACCAATTCAGAGCTAAAAGCTGTTCAATTGCATGCACATCATACACTAGGAAAGTTTCCAGAAAAGCTTGGAAATTATGCATTATGCAAGGATATGGAGTATGCAGTAAGAAATTAAAAATCACACATAATTTCTATTGCACAGTGTGTATCTCCATATTTACAAAAAAGGGCACTGTGCCTTGCAGCCTAGCTCATACAAAGCCAACTGTTTAATTTGGGGTTAAGCACTGTTGATTTAGAACTAACAATGTGTTAAAGCAGTTTCCTGTCCAGAGCTGAAATATGTCTTTGTTATTTCAGCCTACAAGTGCAAAATCTCAGAGGTTAGTAATCTCTTCTGTTATCTTGTTATACCTTTCAAAACAAGCTCTCAGACTGGTTCAGTTGCTAAACAGAGCAATGGCACTTTGGGTATTACTTTGAGAAGTGGTGTTAACACACAAAAATTGTATGTACCTATGTTATGGTCAGAATCAGTACTGACCTATATAACATCTCAGCATTGTGTCATTGGTGACTGTCCCCCTGCAGCTAATTTGGTTTGGAATAAGCACAAAGAGAAGCTTGACATTCCTTGGTGTTTTGCCTAAGACAGAGCATATCACTTATCTGTTCTAAGAACATTCTTGTTCAGAATAACCCCAAATATATTATTGATAATACGTCTTCTGATTCAGGTGAGCAGAAGAAATCTGCCACATTTAACCTACATTTAGCTACACTTCCACTGCAAGTGAAACTTAGGTATTCTTTATCCAACCCACAGGGGTAATTTAAGTCTCAATTAACAGATGCTAGTATGTGACTTTGAGGACATTAGGAACTATTACTCTACAGGTGAAGGAATAATGACTAATTTTCCATAACAGCTTTAAATAAAAAGGAATATTATGTTAAATGTATAGTTTTGATCCATATATCAAGACACTTGCAAGTAATTTATTTGAAGATACAAATTATATGTTGTGATATGTGTTCACCTACATTTTTAGTTATATATTAAAAAAAAAACCAAAAACAAAACCAAAAAAACTGCAGTTACTTGCACAAAGTCAAAATTGCATTAGTACGTGCAGAATATGCAATCTATTTTTTTTTCTGCGTACAGATATAGACTTTGCCACTATAATATTTGAGTGCTTTATACTAATGAACGAATGTCGAGTAAAGAATGCCTCATTCTCACTGTTGTAGACATGAAAGACCAATGCTCTGAAAGAAAATTAAGAATGTCTAAGTCAACATGGGAAAATAACATGTTGACTGCCCTTGACTATCCAGATGTGCAAAGAATGGATGCTCAAGAATCTTTCTGAGTCAGAAGCTAAATGATCTAATGACAGAAAAATTATCTGTCATAAAGCCCATTTATTTTAGATACTTCTGTGATCCACCACCATGTTACCTGAGCAACTCACAAAACCTGATCACTTTGATGCCCACTCAAATTTGAGATACTCCAGCCACATTCATGCAACATTGTGTTTAGAGGTCATATTAGTGTAGGCACATCAGTGGGGCTATGTTGTTCCAAAGCGGTCCTGGTTAACGGGGGAGGTCCCGGACGACTGGAGGCTTGCCAATGTGACGCCCATCTACAAGAAGGGCCGGAAGGAGGACCTGGGGAACTACAGGCCTGTCAGCCTGACCTCGGTGCCGGGAAAGATTATGGAGCGGTTCATCCTGGGGGCGCTCGCAAGCCATGTGCGGGACAACCAGGGGATCAGGCCCAGCCAGCA
>JAYKAV010000593.1:0-49677 GCA_035582835.1 Phoebastria nigripes | reverse complement strand
ATAGGACGAGAGGAAATGGCCTCAAGTTGTGCCAGGGGAGGTTTAGATTGGACATTAGGAAAAATTTCTTTACTGAAAGAGTGGTTAAACATTGGAACAGGCTGCCCAGGGCAGTGGTGGAGTCACCATCCCTGGAAGTATTTAAAAGACATGTAGATGAGGCGCTTAGGGACATGGTTTAGTGGGCATGGTGGTGTTGGGTTGACGGTTGGACTTGATGATCTTAGAGGTCTTTTCCAACCTTAATGATTCTATTCTATGATTCTCAAAGTCCAGAGTCATTGCTGCTGGACTGATTTCAGTATTTGTCAATTGTCCCCACTACCAATGGCAACCACACATTTAACTTCGCACTAGTGACATTGTCACCCATGAACAGAAAAAAAAAAAAGATTCTATCCACGTGTAACTACCTTTGATACATTTTCTACTGCCAAAGTCTTGTGATCTCTTGCTATCTACCTGTAGGCTTAGACCTCTTTAAGAAATACCACTAAAATGCTTTTCAGTATTTTAATTAGTACTATCTATCAGGTTTGGTGACCCACTGATGTGTTTTTCTCTCTGCTTGATGGACGAATGTTGCCAAAGAAGACAGTGTAAGTTTTCTATTCTAGTGTTGTCTTGTATCAACAGTTTCATTAAATAAAATGATTTGAAGGGGTTGTCAATGTCCTGATGCCTAGACAGCTACTGTTTCTGCTTTACATAATTTTCTGCTATGAATAGGTGAAAGACTCATGAAATTAAAAATTTGCCAAACACATTCCAGACACTGGAAAATATAAAAAGTTTTATGGAGTAATTATACATTCTCCAACCTCTGGAACAGGAGGTCCTGATTCTCTTTTCACTTGTGCTGATGTATTTAAGAAACAGTTTAATTTTAAGGGAATTTAATTAAGCAGTAATAAAAAGAGAGGAGACTCCGGCACAAGTTTTCCAGTTCCTTCTCCAGCCTATATATTTTTCCCTTGACTTTAAGACACATAATATAGCTTACGATGTATTGATTCCTAAGACCTAAGGCTATCTGGAAAACAAACCTTTTATTTCTTGACTGATTTTGAAGCTTGTTTTCATTCCACCTCACAAMAAACTGGAGTCCTTTTGTAATTTTCTGAAAAGGAGGCACAGAGAGTGTAAAATGGATATGTATACAGCAGCTCAGCAGACATGGTATTCTGAGCTAATAAGGAGCCTTTCACTGAAAACTCCTCTTCCGAAGCAGGCAGTATGGATTAATATCATCAGCTTGTTGAATAAGTCTTTGTCTCTCCATGAACATTTTAACTCTGGACCTGTAGCTGGTTTTGATTCATTGTCATTCGCCAGCACACATTTGTCAAAGAGGTCTCAGTGAGGTTTTAAGCTCTTCAAACTTCCCTCATAATTAAAAGAATGTAATCACATTACAAAAGAYTTTAAGTAAGTATAATGATAGCTTGTTCCTTAAATGTCTGGTCTCTATGGAATGATGAGAAGGAAATTGTTTATTTTGAATTATTATTATATTTACATATTATAGTGTCAGATTTATATTCACAACTTCTGTTTTGCTATTTTACATATAAATTCTTGGAGCTTTTGTTGTATTTCACTCYGGTTTCTTCTGCAAATACATTAATTAGTTGTTTTGAAACATTTTGCTGCAGCAAAATAATACTTTTTTACTTCAGTTCATGAATGAGATTCTATCAGTGATGTTAAAAGGCCTGGAAACTCATTTGCATGGTGGAAATGCATGCTATTCAGAAATGTCTCCTTTATAAAAGCTTTGTAGCTAAGCTTATCTAGAAGAGCTATCCCTTTTGCTGGGAGTCAGTGTAATGCCAGCATGCAGTGTTTACACGTGCTGCTCTGGCTCTTATGCAATAGCCTTGGGCGGGTTTGCTGTAGACAGCAAAACGATGCTCCGGGCCAGAAAGAGAAAATTCAGAAGACATGTAGCCACTGTGTATTAGTTTGGTCATTCCAGAATTGTAGCAATCAAGCACAAAAATATTTCAAAAACATCCCAAGTTCATTTCAGAATACCAACATTTAGAGTTGAGCGGTTGAGTTCAATAAACACCTTAACATTTTTTTTTAAGGCTTCTTTTATGGCTACACAAGAGGAGGTCTCCATAAAGGGGGGAAGGTACAGTATGTCACAGCTAATAGTGACTCAACACTACTTATTAAATAAACTATCCACATGTAAAAATATAAGTTTCTAAACGGCATTTAGGAGATATAGGATATGTTACAGTCCATTGATTCCTACCCCTGCATGGGCACTGGTTCATTTGTGAAGTACTTGGCTTTTTGTGTGAGAAATGCAAAACATTTTTAAGGATTTGCTTGTATTTATAAGCAACTAAGTGATAAGGAATTAATTATCCATTTTCTGATTTATTTTTGTCTGAATGACCACACTGGCTTTGCCTATGACTGCCTTAAAAATTTACTAAGAAGCAAAACATCTCCTTTTAATGTATAGAGATTTCCCTTTTGAGTCTCATTTACCATATGCTGCAGCAAGACCAGAAAAGTCAGAACACAGAGAAAATAGAAAGGGAAGTATTGTTTCAATGTTTTTGTTACACTTTTTAATTCATGCTTAAATGAAGGTGCCACTGGGCTCCAATGAGATACTACTGCTATTCATTTTGGTAGGAAAAAAACATTATGTTGCCATTTTAAAGATGGATGAATGCCTAAACTGGAAGATTGATATGTCTGAGCCTTTATATTAGAGAAAATGATGGCCTACTGGTAGTTCCACCCCCACTCCAAATCGTATAGTTTGAATAGTGTATGTTGTAGCTCCTAGACTCAGGCTGCAGGTCTTTAAGTACTGTAATACACATCCAGCTTTTAAAACTTGAACTTGAGAGGCACGAAGAGTTAAAAAAAAAAAAAAAGGAGTTTAAACCAACATACACTGAGATGTTTGATGCTATGCTATAGTCCTGTTTAGGGTAAATTAAGTGATTCAGTGAGAGTAAAGTGTCCAGAAAAGTACCAGTCAAACCTGTAATTGTGATTACGAAACAGTAAGTTTAGAGAGAAAAAAATGGAAAGGGGAGATATGTACCTGCATGATGACATGAATCTAATTAAAAATTTCCCAGAAAAATGAATGCTTATTTTTTAATATGCTGCTTCTTATGCATCTTTATTCATATTTTGACAATAACTTACAAGCCACAAAATTACCCAACCCAAACACTTTGTTCCACAGTCAACTTTGAACCAAACACTAGTATCAGAAAATACTTTAAAAGTCCTATATACTCTTTTACTGATGTTTATAGGTTTATCAGCTAGCTTAGACACAAAGGCTTAGAGTCTGAGCTATGCTTTGATTAGAGGATGAATGTAATGTTTGGAGGGGGAGAAAGGGTGTTGGCAGCCTTATTTAAGGGGCAGAATTTATATATTATATCAAACCCATTGTAAATAATCACTTGAAATACACCCTTTTAAATAAAATGTTAGGATGCCTCTCAACCTTTCCATCTAGAATGCCTGCTAGGAAAAGATGGAAACATAAAACAAAACTACTGAAGCAATTCTATTGAATCAAAAAAATCTGGAATAGCACAGAATCTAAAGGGCAATCAAAACAAAGCAAAAAACTCCTGATATACTCATGGTATTTTTGATTTGTTTTGGGAATAAATGTGTAATTCAGGATATTTTTAAACTTCATAAGGGAGCAAACAAGCTCTCTCTGTTCCATTGATTTAGAAATGAAAATACCAAAACCAAAAAAACTACAAAGACCAAAATAAGAATGCTGGTGTTAAAAACAGAGAATTACCAAATAAATAATTATTGTTTCCCATTTTCCAACTGTAGAGACTGCAATTTATATATGTTCTGTATATCTCCATGGCTTCTCTTTGGCACTTTGAATGGACATGGCAGATGTAGTTGATCTACCTTCCAACCATCTGCATCCACAACCATGTGCACTTCTGGAAGAGGACAGAGATGCTTCTCCATCATGCAACATGATAACGGTGGTGATCACATCCCTCCTYTTTTGCACTTTGCTGCATTTGCTCATCAGTATGGCACACTGTGAAATTGGCATTAAGCCATCAGACAGAGAAGGACATTGTATGAACTGGAAGTTATCTGCCAACCAGTTTGTACACACATTTAATATTAATATTGCAGTCAGTGATCCTACAGCCAACTCTTTTGGCATTTGTGGTAAATTTTGAGCGTCTCACTTCTGAGAATAATCATCTGGGTTGCTCTATACATTTGTTCTTGTAGTTCACAAGTCATTAGATGAAGTAAAATCAAGAAGTTCATGATTGTCAGTAGGTGATCTAACACCTGAAAATCTGGCTCCTATCTAAATAAATATATGAAAATTATTAAGCTATACTTGCCTGTACCAAATTTTGTAGATCTATCTTTTTATATGCACACATATTAATATCTCTCTGGAATACGTTGGGAGAGATACCACTTGTTTATTTAATTTCAGATGAACAGAGGTTTTCTGAAAGAGTGAAGGATTAATACAAGAGAAATCTCCTTTTCTTCATGCTATGATCCAAATAAATCATTTTCTTCTTTTATTATTTGGAATTCCAAYGGAAGTCACAGGCATAAGTACCTGAAAGAGCTACACTAGATCAAGACCTTTTAAAATTATAATTTTATAATGGCAAAACTCCCTAAACAAATATTTACCATGTGCAGTCATTGGGAACACAAACAAAATAACAAATGACAAAAAAAAAATCTTTTCATTTCATGCAAATTGTGTAAGTTATTTTAGCAGAAGAACAGCTTTGGCATTATAACTTCTGTCTTCATAAAGGACAAGGGCTCATAACTTAATTGTAAAATCATATCTGTGCAAGCAACTTTTTTCTGATATAATCCTCAACTTAGAGCTCAGCCTTGAAAATACCTACACACACAAGTAACTTTATTCTAGTGTTCATACCACTGAACTCAGTATTACTGATCATGCTTATATATTTTTTTTTCCTGAGTGAAAATTTGTTAGAATCAAGCTTCAGTGCTTTTTTAATTATATCAGTATCTTAACTTGGGGAGAAGGGTGAAAAGTAAATTAAATTCTAATAAGTAATTTTGTTACTGGTACAAGTCATATATTTCAGTAAAAAATTTCCTCAGGTACAAATCAAAGAAACAAAACAGAACTAGATGAAACAAACAGACACATGTTTTTCTAAGGTTAATACTTAGGTAATTTAAATAAATGACCTACCTATTATTCCCGAGCTTTTGAGGTTGTCTCAGACAGTATCTGACTCCCAGAGTGATCACATGGATGACTCTGTCCTACTAAATTTTTAAGCACTGGAATCTACCACTGCAACTATAACCAAGTAGCATTTTTAGTACCCTCTAGCAAATCAGTGTTCTGGGAGGCTACTCAGAAGCAGTATCAACAATGGGAAAGTTAGGAGTGGCAACAATTTCCATATTTCTAGAAGTAAACACTGAGAATAATTACAGAAGTGTTTTTACATTCTAACTGTGTCAATGTTCACTCTTTTTACTGTTACATATTTGCTAATGGGTGAAATGAGATAATCATTTTAGCTTATTGAGAATGCACCTTTCATGGATGGAAGGTGGACTTCTTTTACCTTTTACTTTGTATAAAATGCTATATCTTGATTAATAATTTTGCCAGCTTGTCATAGTTGATCTTTGTTTTCATTTTCTTTTATTGTCTGCCTCAACAATGTAGATCTTAATTTGTATTGCATCATATATAATTAATGTTTCAAAGCTGTGAAGTGCATTGACTTGTAATAGTATGTTACTTATTAAATGACATTTTGTGAATATTCTTAGCACAACTGTGATTAGGAAAATATACTTTACAATGTCACTATGTCCAATATAAACCCATAAAACAGTCAAATGAAAGCCAGAATTACTACTCTCCTTTGCTCATCCTCTTTGTCCCTTAGTAATGCAGAAGCTTCCTGATTCTTTTAACAAATTAACATGCCAGCTATATTGCCTTATGTAAATATAGCAGAAAAAAGGAGAAGAGAAATAGTTAATGTGTATGAATGTGTAGGAGGAGGGAATGATAATACCAAAGTTATGTGACTTGAAATTGGCTGCATACTTATATCAAGTGACATGGAGAAAAGGCCAGAAAGCCTAACCTCTTAACCTCTGGTGCTTGGAGATTAATGTGAAACAAGTGCTACATCTCTGTAGATCTGTGGACATCTGCTCTCTGCATACCCTATTTGTCTCCCTCTCTCTCTGAAAGGATGGTTGGCTCTGTGGCTACAGTGTTGAGGTTTCCAGTCCATATGATATTCAACAGCAGGCAAGAGTTCAAAATCACCTCATTTGACTCTGGTGTTCTGACTGTATTGCATTGCTATGGCACAGGAACCGCAAGCACAACAGAAATGTTTGAAATCCTTAATACATGCAGTGGGACAGAGTCCTGAGGGTTATGTCAGCTGAGATATTCCTGAGGAAGAAGGGGGGAAAAAAAAAAACAAACATCAGTTTACTTTGTTAAAATCATCAATAAAAAGTGAATGCTGCAAGAAGAGAAAAATAAAAGTGAAAAACAAGATTGGTTGCTGTGTCTGGCAAAAATGACTAAAATGTGGAACTATTCCAGAACAAATAAACAACAATATATTGCATTTTATTATTCAGGGAAAAAAGTCAGTGTATGTAGTACTGAGACCGAACTCTGAATCAGTTCGTCAGTGTTATCATCCAATGTGAATAGGTTAGACAATTACCTGAAATGATTTTTACCTGTGGTTGATTTAAAGTCCTGAACTGACATTTCGAGTATTTAATGTCTTCTGGATTTTAAGCACAAATAGTACCACAGATGTTAACATGTCAGTTAGGCATGTGTTTAGGTGTTTTATTGAATCAAAACCTCATGTTCTGTGGCTCAGTCGAGAAATTTCACCAGTTTCCTTTGAAGCACGTTCAGTAATGTGATTTAGTGACAGACCTTTTCGCTGTAAGACCTATCAAAACAAACCTTTCTTTCTGAATTACCATGAAGATGAGTTATTTTATGTTTGTCTAAGTGTTCAGTTGCTCACTGCACAGCTATGCTTCCCAGGCAGAGCAAACGGGGTACATTTAGCATCCTGACCTTTTTTATAAGGAACCCTTTAAGAATGCAGAGTTTTAAACTTATGGTAGTTTTGTTCATATAGGGTCTCTGCTTCAAGTGCTGTTTTTGTTTACTGGAATTCTGCAGACCCTCATCTCTGAGGAATATTCACAGAAGCAAGCGCTGTCCTCAAGGCTAATTTCCCTCGATTTCTTCTTTAAGCAAGGGAAAAAGATACGTTTTCCAGAGGACAACTCATAGTGGATGATTTAGACACCTCCTCTGAATCACTCTTCCAAGGACCTATCCTTGTCCATGGATTACTGAGAAAGCCAAGGGAGATTAGCCTCATGAGACCAGTTAGCCCTTATGATTACTGCCTGTAGCCTTATATTTTATTGTCGTGGTTTAAACCCAGCCAGCAACTAAGCACCACACAGCCGCTCGCTCACTCTGCCACAGAGGGATGGGGGAGAGAATAGGAAGAGTAAAAGTGAGAAAACTCATGGGTTGAGATAAAGACAGTTTAATAGGTAAAGTAAAAGCTGTGCGTGCAAGCAAAGCAAAACAAGGGATTCATTCACYACTTCCCATCAGCAGGCAGGTGTTAGCCATTTCCAGGAAAGCAGGGCTCCATCACGCGTAATGGTTACTTGGGAAGACAAACACCATCACTCCAAACGTCCCCCCCTTCCTCCCTCTTCATCCAGCTTTTATTGCTGAGCATGACATCATATGGTATGGGAGATCCCTTTGGTCAGTTGGGGTCAGCTGTCCCAGCTGTGTCCCTTCCCAATTTCTTGTGCACCCCCAGCCTACTCACTGGTGGGGCAGCATCAGAAGCAGAAAAGGCCTTGACACTGTGCAAGCACTGCTCAGCAATAGCTAAACCATCAGTGTGTTATCAACACTGTTTTGGTCACAAATCCAAAACATAGCACAGTGCAAGCTACTATGAAGAAAATTAACTCTATCCCAGCCAAAACTGGTGCACTGGACTACAGGTTCAGCAAGTGTTTTTGTAGGACAGTACCAAAAACACTGGCTCCAGCATCTCCCATCCCTACTAGTGATTTACAGAATACCAATAAATAACATTGAGTTTCTGGAGTTTTGGGTATAAACTAATTCTATCAGATCTTGGCAAAGAAATAAAGGTCTTTCAGACCCCTGAGACTGTATAGGAATCCTTTAAAGAAAAAAAGAAAAAAAATCAACCTAAAAATACCTCAATATGTTCTTAGAGAAAAGGTAATGTTGTCCTTAAAAAAAAAATTACATGTCTCCAAAACAGGAAACTGGCCTGACTCRTAACTAATGAAGGAAATCAGAACCATATCCTAGATAAACCATGAGAGTTATCTGGTACCCTACTGAGCTCAACAATTTGTGTCTATGTTACAGCTCAATTCAGCACTGACTGCAACAGGTAACCATGAAAACATTCTATGAAAGTGCCAGATGGATGGAGCACCAGCTTCTGAACATGAGCTTGGATGATCTGAAAACTGATATATTTCCTATTCTGACTGGAATGGATGAGATCTGTCTTATACAGATCACACAGGAACGGACACCTCTAGAAGCTTATTAAAAATTTCTCTTAGTCTTTGAAAACAAATTAGGAGGAGGAAAACATACAAAGAATTTTTTGGTTCCCCAGTGTTGACAGAAAAATGTTTTGGTAGAAAAAACCTGAGTAAATAAAGAAGATCCTGTAATGGGTAAATCAAATACTTCTCTTTATCCATTCTAAGTTATTGAGGCTTATATAATTTTAAACTCCATAATCGGCAGACCTGTCATGATTGGTAACTGTCTACTTGTATATCTTTGGCATGTCTGATATATCTTTGGTATTAACTAATCAGTCCTCTTCACAGTTAATTGAAAATATTGCAACTTTTTGCTCACTTTGCATGGAAGAAGCAATTGTGATAACTTATAGAATACATAAGCTATCTGGGGACTATAGACAATTTTCTGGGGACTGTAAGAGATGCCACCCTACACAACACATGATTAAGCCAAAGTGAAAAATGACAGGTTTCTCCACAAACTGATTGTAAATGTAAGCCATGCAGTTGTGACTGATTATATCTGAGGGTATTAAAAGTAGAAAGCAACCAGCAAGCCAAGAGAAGCAATCATGACTGTGGTACTGAAAAAAAGAAATAGTGACAGAGCTCCTTGGTAAATTTGCTGGTAAAGTATGTATGGAAATCATTAGGTAGGAATTGTTTGCTGTTTGTTCATGCTTTAGTCAAGGGAAAAAACCTCTGGTGCAATACTGTTCTTTCACAAAGGTCATGTATGTTGTGGTTTAACCCCAGCCGGCAACTAAGCACCACACAGCCACTCGCTCACTCCCCTCCGGTGGCGTRGGGGAGAGAATCAGAAGGGTAAAAGTGAGAAAACTCATGGGTTGACATAAAGACAGTTTAATAAGTAAAGCAAAAGCCGTGCACACAAGCAAAGCAAAACAAGGAATTCATTCACTCCTTCCCATCGGCAGGCAGGTGTTCAGCCATCTCCAGGAAAGCAGGGCTCCATCACGCGTAACGGTTACTTGGGAAGACAAACGCCATCACTCCGAACGTCCCCCACTTCCTCCTCCTTCCCCCAGTTTTATGTGCTGAGCATGACGTCATATGGTATGGAATATCCCTTTGGTCAGTTGGGGTCAGCTGTCATGGCTGTGTCCCTCCCAACTTCTTGTGCACCCCCAGCCTACTCGCTGGTGGGGTGGTGTGAGAAGCAGAAAAGGCCTTGGCTCTGTGTAAGCACTGCTCAGCAGTAACGAAAACATCCCTGTGTTATCAACACTTTTTCCAGCACAAATCCAAAACATAGCCCCATACTAGCTACTATGAAGAAAATTAACTTTATCCCAGCCCGTATCATGAATCATAGCTGAGCAGATATTGCCAAGTGATAAGACTTGGACCATTAGTAAAATACTTCTGCTTCAGATGACTTTCTTTGTACCATTTTATGAATGACTGCTAGATAAACAAATACACATTTCCTTTATTAAAATAAATATATATTGTGTTACAGTGTACTCAGAAATTATAGTAATATACATTCTATGTCATATATTTGCAGTCCTGCATACCCACGCAGAGTATGCTAATAATGTAAATCTACCGAAAACATACAATTTTGAATTACAGCCACAAGCATGAAGGCAGTAGTCTTTGCTATTATTTAAAAGGCATGAGGATTTGGAGCAGAGTCAAAGGCTCCAAGTGGCTTATCATCTTCAGAATGTGAGAAGAAAAAGTTTGCAATAATGACAAGTAAAATTGTGGGTCTGGAATAAGCAGTACTGTAGCAGGAACATATCAGTTATTCTGTTACTTTAAACCTAGGCAGTTTATCAAAATTATGTGTATATTATAAATGTAATATTTACCCTAAGCTTCATCCTTAAACAAGGGTGAAAAAAATAACTCATTTCAAAGGGGCAATTCATAGCTGCTAAACCAGACACCTTTTCTGAAACACTCTTGCCAAAAAAACTGATTACTGAAGAAGTCCTTGGATGGTAATTACACATGTATTATATATGTAGCATTTTCTGTTTTCAGGTAGGTGTTTCATATGCATCCAATGAAAAAGACCTCCATGCACATACTTTTGAATATAATTAATTAGACTACATTTTCCAAAACCAAATCAATATTATATATACAAAGTATAATTTATATACAGAATAATCTACCTTCCATCAGTTAGAAAAATTAACAATGGAAAATTCCCTTCTCATGTGTATAAGAGCCCAATTCAACAACACATTTCTAATGTCAACGTGCAGAGCAACTGTGTGAATTTTTACTGACTTTTTTGTGTTATCCTGTAATGACAGCTCTTCACTTTGAAACAAAACAAAACAAATCAAACCAAAACAAAACACAACAAACACAGCACTTTCTTCCTCAGTCTGTGTACACCTGCATTACAGTGTGAACTCATTGCCCAAAGACATATTAACCTTTATCTACCTAGTTTAAGCACCATTATTAGCTTGGTCATGGGATCTTACATTCCAGTGTGGGCCAGAAAAGTGATTAGGAATCTTTGGCCATGCACTTGCATTAAACTTCATACTACCATGGGTATATTACAGGTTTCCAAATAAGGCAGTTTTACATGAAACCAAAAAATATCCTGTCCTTAAATGTACATGTGCTGAGAACCTCACAGCAGTTGGTGAATATAAGAAACCTACATTCAAATAGAATATCTATTTTTCATAACATTTGTTTAATCTAAGTATAACAATACATATATATTTATATATAAACATTATAAAAAAATTGTTCCTTTGCTATTTGTTACTAGTCCTAAGAAAATAAACTAATGACCCTACTAGAATCCTGCCAACCTACAGAAATAATGGAAGGAAAACCAAAAAAAGCAAAACCAACCAATCAACCAAACCCTGCTTTGGTTCTTACAAACTCTTGGAAAATACAATTTTTCATGCTGTGACACTGATAGAACATCTTTATTTTCAGATGTTGTGTTGTAGCAACAAACCACAAATGTGAGAAGTATTTCTCCTATTTGGATATCTGCAGGTTTGATTCAGATAGCTACTGACACAGGTCAGGCAATGTTGTCAAGCAGGGTCATGCTGCCCAGTCAGCTGATCTCTTTCTTACCCTTGTAAAGTCGAGAAGTAAGAACCAGTACAGACCATACTGTATGGTGATAGAAATAATTTCTAATGGACTGTAGTTACAAGACGTTGCAGAAATATGTACACCATTCACCACTAGAAATATATCTTTTTTTTTTCCACAGAGCGAAGAGTGTCCTTTAATGAGAATGGCCACATTCACATTGATGTCCCTGTACTCCATGCATCACACTGCTGTAATATTAATTTGTTATGAGAAAGTATCAGCACATTGAAAAACGGTGTCTGAAAATTACAAAAAAAACCCATATTCTTACCTGCAGGAAAGATCAAATGTCATAGCTCATCCTTTGCATATGAGATGATCATGAAAAGGAAGACTGTTTGTTATTTCTTATTTCTTATTTTTATGCAAAGCAATTAAAAAAAAAATAAATCACATTCTGTACAAATTGAACTAATATGAGCAAACTGGCTAGAATTACATTTGCAAAGCATCCAGCTAAAGTGTTTGCATTGTCACTTTGATTAATGTCCAACATCTGTGCCAAGCAGGCTGTAAAACTGTCTTTTGTTCAAGTCCAGTTGATGTGTTCAGGACAAGAAAATAGGTGCTTTCTTATTCCCTGAAGAATAGCTTTATCCATAGTCACTTGAATTGGAGTTTATTTCCCCATAGACACTAGAAGTTGATAATAATGTTCCATATTACAATTCCACATGGAACTTCACAAGTGGGAGTAGTAAAAACATTTTTTCTTCAACATGATCTGATAGCTTGACCTTTATGTAAGATGAAATTTACATGAATGACCTTAGTATTTTGGGATTTTGCTTTAACCCCACAGCTTCTGTGCATATTTTAAACTCTAACTAATTCATTCTCTGTTTCAAGTTATTTTGTCATAGCTTGAAACTCTATAGGAAAATTGATTTACTTAAACATAAGCAAAAGGTAAAGAAATTATTTGAAGGAATTACAATGATAAGAGTTTTAAATCACAAACTAAAGAGATTGTGGTTAAATTTAATGGTCAGCTCTGTAGGATGTAATTCTGTAAATTACACAACTGTGTTTTAAGTGTCAGAAGTTTGTAAATTATTTAAAACTAAATGAAATAGAATTAATAATTACCACTACAATTGACGTTTCCTTCTAAACATTAATATCCTTTGCAATTAATGTAAGTGTGATATTAGCCTAGCTTTTAAATTATCAGATGTACTGTTTGGTAAATGATTAATCATTTCATATTAAATTACTGCTACTTCAGAAATATAGGAATTCCACCTGTGCATACAAAGAAAAGGTTTGACTGTAAGAGAAAATTTAATTAAAAATAAGAGAATGGCTTTGCTTTTAAGTCCTCTTTTGCAAATTAAGACTGAATTTTCCTAGAATCTGCCAAGTACTTGTAGATCTAGTTTATTTGCATTTGAATCTTTGTTAATACCAATGAGAGAAACTTGCTGAGTCATCTCCTCTTCTGTTTGCATTTGGATTTCTGCAGAATTGAATCCTGACCCTGCAAAAATTTCTAAGTTTAACGAAGTGGTCATACTGATGTCAGTGGACCATTCACTCAGAAAGCCAAGCATGTGCATAAACATCTGTAGATTCAAAGCTGTAAAGGGTCAAAATCAGTCCCTCTCTAATTTGTCAGCATTTTGCCTAGCAGACCATCAAACACCCAGACAAAACAACATACAAAGTGTGAAAAAAACAGAAAGGGGTGATTGCAGAATGTTTTAAAACCCTGTACTAAAATAAATTTATATTCAGAGCAACAGGTATTATTAAATACAAGGTATTTCCCTTTAACGATAATTAAATACCTAACATTGCAGGATATTAGGGTCATTAATTTCACATAACCAATTCTGGAGCAGTTACACCTGTACAATTAATTGCTGTTGTTGTTGTCTTAAATATTTCCAACTATCATATCAGCTATGGGCAGCTTCATTAGGTTGTTACACTGTTCTATATCAATAACTGACCACTTGTATGTATAGTCCTGAGACCTCTGGCACCATCCTGTGCCTGTGTACCTGCAATGCCTCTGCTATTTTACATGCTGACTCCTCTGCTACAGCCTTGAGATGGCTCACTTTCACGTACATTCTTATTCTGGAGTCTTTGACTCCAGTTTCATTCTACACACTAGGGGTTTCTAAACTTATTTGTATGTACATCTGTAGCCCTTTCTCAAGTACTTGTTATTGATATCCAATTACAGCAATATTAATGGCAATCATCAAAGTTGTTCATTTAAATTCATTTGATTCTCTTCAAGTTACAACACCCTTTATTAAAACATCGAATTCACAGTACCAATGAAAGGAATTATAATAATCCTATAGGAGGGAGCATCAAACAATGAATACTGAAGCAGCTGACATTTGTAATGTTATACAACTAAAGTCCAAAAGCTGCTGTTTCTCCGTTCTCAAATGGTTATACTTATGTTCATTTCCAGCTGATGAAACAAGAATTACATGACAAGCTAATGACACTTAAAGCTTCATCTTTTAAAATTATAAAAAGAAGTATCTCTGGGGAAAAAAAAAAAAAAAAAATCCAAACACTTTTGCTACAGGACTACCCCAAAGCATCCAGGATAGGCATCTGTGCTACCTGACCAGTCTAAGATATATTTTAAGAAATATGTGCAATATAATCACCTGACTAAATCCACAGTTGTTGTTTCTTTTCTTCATGTCTACATCACTTGTTTTGTGAAATAAGTGACCATAATCTGTATGAGCTGTTGATTCTACATAAAAATGTGATCCAGTACCTCCAACGTTAGGAAGACCTATAGGTATTTGCTGCATAATTCTTGTTTTCTACAAGATGAAGCAACCTGAAGGTCGATTAGTTTCTGAATCTCATTTTATAGGACCACTATATACTGTATATTAGAAAATATAACCTGCTTATCATAGGTCTAGTACTACTCCCACTGAAATAGCTAGGCATTTACCCATCAACTCCAGGGGGAGTTCAATGAGACTCTTAAAAAAATCTCTATTCTATTTTCTTAACTTTTCTGTCCTCCTCTTAGGTCAGATCATCCTCCCTGCATAATGAGAAACTGAAATACTTAMAAAAGTGTAGGAGAGACACTACTGATATTGCATAATTTAAATACCGCGGTCCTCTAATTTTACATTAAAACTTAAGACAATGTCAAGTACTTCTTGAAAAGAAGTAATTTTAACTCTTGTTTGTTTGAAGACATTAAGTTGACTAAGCAAAGATTTTATCATGGTTTTTGCTGCTTTTATGTTTTGTAAACATTCACTCTTTTTTTATGAGTTTCAAATGAGTTTAAAATTAGGGTACTTACAATGTTTTCTGTTCACATGAATCATTGTTAATTACAATACCGATGTAGAGAATACACTGGTTATCATTATCCTTAGTTCATTTACACTGATTCTGATCTCATGGATAGCATGGAAAGAAGTAGCTTTTCCATATTTCCTGTCCACCAAAGTTTTTATATGGCACACCCCATTCTTGTTCTAGTTCTGCAGGAGTAGCCAATGCAATTTTCTTCTGTTTGCACAATTATATAAAAACAGGCTTCTACGTTTTCCTCCAGTTATAAACCAGATAGGAGTCTGGGAAATGGCCTGAGACCAACTACCACGCCTCCAGGCAGACCTAGACATTGAGTGGTGGTTAGTACAGGCCCAAGTGGTGAGTTGGATGCAGCTGCCCTGTTTTGAAGTACTAGAGTTTGACTCACTGGCTGCAAGTAGTGTTGTGCCACTTGGTCTCACTATCAGTGAGCAGCACCTGACCCATTTTATGTAATAATTCAGATGTATCCTTTAGTACAACCTTTAAACAGGAGACAATAAATAAACCAAAGAGGAGGGAACAAATTCCCAAAAGATTTCCCAAAAAAGACTTTTAAACCTAGAAAGATGTCTCCAAGTCTAAAACCCAGTTCACTAAGTTTCCTGACAGTAGCTCTGAAGTAAGCTGTCTTGCTCACTGAAGACACCATGTATCAGACACAATATCTTCAGAGTGGGGTTTTTTTAGCTGATTTAAGAATTGCAGGACTAAAGAAGTTGGTTGTTTGGACGAGAGTCCAGAAATTCTTGGCAAATTCTATGGAAAATTCTGCATCTTTGGTAGGATTCATTGTACTTCAGATCTGCAGTGTAGTTGTCACATTTGAGTGTTGACTCTGGGCTCCATTTATAGTAAGAAAAAGAAGGACACTTTAGGCCATGAGCCATCTAATGTCTAGATTTGCATGTGTTGAATTGTACCCTAGAAATTTCGCTTTTGCTTCACTGCTTATAAATGGAACTTAAGTTATCAGCTCAGGTATCAGTATCTACATCAATTGTAATTTAAGATTTGAAGCTAAAAAGCTACATTCTAAATTTTGCATGCCTTTTGTTACTTGTTGACTATGTTCCCCAAAGTTGACAAGAATCCACAACAAGGTCATGCACAGACCTTGGCTGTGATCACGTCCATGTGCTGTGAGCTGTGAAAATGTGAAAATACTAATGCATTTCTAGAACTTAAAAGAGTTTGCCAAATAATGTGCTTAGGAACTGAATTGGAATATTGGAATATCGGAACTTAATTGAAAATGAGAATATACACATTGTATCTTCCATATACTCTCAAAAACAGAGCTGCTGAAAAAAAAGCATTTGGATTTACCAAAGGAAGAGGAAGAGAAGAATCTATCTTGGGAATATGAATGTTTTAAATAAACTGTCCTGTTGGAAGTATAAGCTAGTTTTAGTCAGAGAAGCAAGATTTAATTTTGGTGTTTGTACGACCATTTAGTTAAAGCAGTGACAACAAAATTTACACTCCTGATGACTGAATTATGGGTGCTCTTTCCACTGTATCAATCAGATTATAACTCAGTGGTTTCAATTGTTTGAAGCAGTATTTTAATTTTTCAGATAATTGTATTTTGCATTGCGTAGGTTATGTCATTTTTGAAAGATCTGTTTCTGAGAATTAAAGTTGCTCATAAAGCCAATATCCATAAAGAACTGGTGCCAGTGCTTCCATTTTCTCGCAGAAGGATACTTTCTTTACAAGGCATAAGAAAAAGAGGAAACATCCTTTTGCATTACTTTTTTCTTAGCAATCTGTGAAGTATCCCTCCAGAAGAATTATGTGAACAGGCTCCAGACAGTTTGTGGAGAGTCATTGCCTCTTTCCCTTTGTGGCTCAGTTTTTACACATAACACAATTCATTGCTTTGGAGCCTACATTATTGCCTTTGTTTCTTTTTAATGAGATTAACGTAAATGGGTTCATGCATGACTTGTCAATCTCCTGTCTCTTGTCCATCATCCAATGGAAGCTAAACCCTTGCATACATTTTATATTTTAGTTGAAGTGGCAACATTATTGAGAATTCTGATTTTTACCTTTAATCCTCAGTAAATTACTGGTCTCTCTGGAAGACAAAACGGTCTGATAATCACCCTACAAAGTCTCATTAGACCACTTCAGTTTCCAGAAGACTGGAGATTCACTGTTGCTTTCACTAATGAGCATCTTTGAAGTAGGCAAATATATGCACCAATGTTCAGTTATGAGGAAAACAATGAAGTAAAAAGAACCCTTTTGCTCATTCAAGAAATCCCCAGACAAGCTGGAGCCATGTTTTAAAAAATATGTTGAATGAGCCACAACTGGGAAGGACTAACAGAACACCACATCTTTGCAGGAAGAATAGAGAAAGGAAGTTTCACAACTTCATTTTGGAAATAGTAATGTTTTGGATGTGTTTCCAAAATGAAATCACTCAACCTTCTGCAGCTTTCTGTCATCCTATGGCATGGCTATAGCCTCAAATACATGCAATACTCATTTCACATAATTTTTATTTTCATTACCCTACCTATGTCTGTTGGGCTGATTAGCAAACAATGAATTTAGTCCTTCACAGTCCCAGATCCTGTTTAAATACTGTCTGAATATTTACATTGCACTTGAAAATCCAGAGGAAAAAAATATATTTACACAAGGAAAATGCCAATACAGTAGAACTATAGCAATGCCAATACAGTAAATACTGCTATTAATAATAACACATTAAAGCCAGTTGTTAGCTTTGCTTATGTATTCTTTCAGTTAACTCACTTTTCATGGGCAATACATTTCGCCAACAATATCTTATCTAAAAGCTATTGTAATGCTGTGGCCTGGCATTTACTAGTTCTAACCCCATACTTGTTACATGCTATTTTGATAACTGACAGCATATCATTCAGAGATAAGTCTAAAAATATCTTTCTCCAAAGCTCAATGTCTTTTGGAAGAATATAGCCTCTCCTTGATGTATACATATATCTCCTAATAATGTTAATGGTATTTTATGCATTCATTGATAAAGAACATAATTTGAGAACACTAAATATTTGCGTACTGTATAGATTATAACCATATCTCAAAGTGCTTAATTTTAACTTTATTTACAAGGTAGCACTGAACTTAGGGTAGTTTGATATTAAGATTCATTCTTCAGCTGCAGAGGGAAAAATGCCAGCTCATGTGCTAGGCTATGTACAGAAATTATCAGCCAGCTTGATTATCGTCACCTCCATCACAACAATCTTTCAGCTATATTCTTAATTTCATAAAACTGGGACAGATACTTAGCTTAGGTAAATCAAAGTCTTTTTCAACATAACACATTTCTCATGAGAATATAAAGGAGAGAAAAGGGAATGCAAAATATGGTAGTGTCTCATGTTGTTTTCAATCCTTCCCAAACTGTTTCTAAGCTCAAAACTTTGATTTTAGGTGCATGGATATTACTCCTGTTGAAGTCAGTGAGTCATATCTCTGCTGATGTAACTCTATTGGAATCAATGGAATTAAACCAGAAAAAAAAAATGGGCCCAATAGAAGCCCCAGCATGTGTCTTGGAGCAGAATATCCATCTTCTAGTGAACCCATCACTGTTGCATTTGTGTGCCAATTTGATCCACAGTGTTATTTCACTAATGTGTTTATGCATATAGGTGAAAAATTTGGAATTGCCATCATAATTCATTTTGTATTGAAATAAGTGATTCAGCAAGTGCTGTGTACTTATTTTGCCAGGTAGATATACATGTATATCAATAAGGAACATAAAAATCTGAGAAAATGTTTACAGTCAATAAATTCATATGAAGGTCAAGGTTAACTCCTTCGTGGTGTGCTTCATCTCCACATACCCTGAGGAACTCCCTTTGCTTACTGTCTTATCTTGACTTCTGCAGCTTTTCCTCTTTGTATTACTGGGCCTTTCTCATGTTTTTTACAATATTCTTTCTCCTATCCTGGAAACAGAAATTCCACTTCAACTTTATTTAAAATAACACAACTTATATACTGCAGGTAGCTTAGGAGAATTCCTTTGGAGGATCCATAATCTACCTGTGCATGGCTGTGCATGTGTGTTTGTCTGTGGTTGAGGGTGTTCTGTGACTGGGGTGGAACTGTGGGTCCTGTGGACTCATAATACGCAAGAGTCAGCAACTGGGGAGTCCTGGCATCCAGGGGCCAGTTACTGGTCAGACTAGAGGAATCCACATTGCAGATGTGGATATGTGTTTCCCATAAAGGGACCTTCATTCTGATCAGCTAGAGAGGGGAACAGGATGAGTCCATTGGTGCTGACTTTGTCTGTGTGGATGCTGAGTGTGTCATCTGTGTTAATCTGCACGCCCAGTCGTGTGCGTGTGTATTGTGTGTATGTGTGCCTATTGGGAACACGCTCAGTCTCACTACTAGCTGGACCTGGGGACATGGTGCCGTGGCAGCCTCAGCTCTGTCAGCTTACTGGATTCAGCAACTCCTGACACTTTTATTACTGATCTTGCACTATTTCTTTATAAGCACCTGTAGCTCCCATAGTCCAATCCTAAAGAATTAAAATTTATCCATTAACCTTCGAAAGAACTGCTGCAGCTTTTGCATCTGAATACCAAGCACTTTTCAGTTACCATAAGTTATTTCTACTTCAGAAATAGCCATAAAGTATATCAAGAAAATTGCTTTTCATTAAATTCTTTTTCCTTTAAGTAACAGTTTTAAGTTTACCTCATAACTCTGAACCTCCTGTAGTTATTTACATCAATACAATCTGAATGTGATGTGGATTATACACAATGCTAGATCAGAATAGCAGCAGTCTGCACTTAATTTGCACAGCAGACGCAGAAAAATGGAAAACAGTATCTACGTGTTCATATTTTGTTCAATAATTATGAATCCAATTTAACATTTATTTTAATAATAGCAGGCAGTTTATTTAGCTATTGTAGCCTAATAACTGTTACAAAAGAGACCTCTAGCAGCATCTGTAAATATTTATTCATCTAGTATGTATTTGGGTTTGATGTAAACAGGTGTATCTCAAGCCAGCCATGGTATTTGCTTCTGAAATAACATATTATTTCACTAGTGCTTATAGCACTCTTGTAGTGAAAGCAGGAGTTCTTCTGAAGGTACATTAAATCAACATTGCATCATAAGTATTTTCAGTAATGAAGTGTATGGTGACTCCCTACATAAATTTTACAGTGTGGTGAATTCTGTGGTGATGGCTGCTGTAAAAAAAACACAAAACAAAAAAAACCCAAACAAAAACAAAAACATAGAGGTGTTGGGAGGAGAGCATACTCTTCCTTTGAATCACTCTATACTGTTCTCTAGGAAAGGAAGAGAAAGGTAAAAAACACATTCTTGAAATCTAACGTATTCAGGTAATATTTAAAGTGTCAATCCATTTGTAATACTACTGCAAGCTTGTTGATACAAAGTGTTTATGTAGTTCCAGTAAGGTATTACAGAAAGATAAAAACATGCTGTCATAGTTGCTTAAAATATATGTTGGCCTTCTGACATAGTCTTTTTTGCATCCATACTCATGTCTGCAAAGAACCGGATTTTACACCTAGCAGGTAAGAAATTGTGAGAAACCATTCTAACTTCTCACAGTGTTCCAGAAACATGAGAGAGGATGGAGTCTTTCCTCAGCAATGAAAGCATACTAAGCCAGGAGACTGGCCTCAGAAACCTTAATGACATAAACTGTAGTTTCTCATGGCCGGCTAGTGTGGGCTGCTAGCAAGAGCAAATAAATAGCTCAGGCTCCTACTGCTCGTTGTTCAGAAGAACAACAGGAAAATATATTCAGCTTGTTGAGACTTAAGACAGTTCAGGAAAACTGATTTCTTCCCAGTCCTGGAAAGTATTTGATTAAAAGACTATATAGCTAGACAACCTTGCTTATTGTGAAAAAGTCTGCCATAGAAAATCAGTTTCTATTGGTTCCTGAAAAATACCGAACCTTTAGGAAGAGCCATTTATTTTATTCAAAAGTCTTAAGATAAAAACAGCTACCTCCTCAATTACCTATTTCTTTGTTTGTTTGTTTATTTTTTCCCATTGTAACTTCTGTTTTTTTGGGAGACTGGCAAAGCCATTAGCTCACAGGTCTGTCCTGTGCCCTCTTACATCCTGTTAAAGTGTCTAGAAATCTCTATCTACCTGTACTACAGTTGCACAACTGCAGAACTACAGCTTTTATGGACTGACCCTAACCCCCACTCCCCATCCCCCTGTGCTGCTTGGGGAGGTGGGAGGAGGTAGAAGAGTTGTGAATGAAGGACTGAAGTTGAGCCTGGAAAAAGGAGGGGCTGGGCAGAAGGAAGAGGAGGTGCTCCATGGTGGATCAGGCACAGCCCTTTCTCCTTGAAGGGATTGCAGCCCGTGGAGGACCCACACCAGAGCAGAAGAACAGATCATGGATGGAGCAGCAGAGAGAAACCTCTGTGTCCTGGCTGCAACCACCCGTTGCACTCCCTGTTGCCTCACTGAAAGCACTGAGCGTAACTTGCGGCAATAACAAGCAAGGAGGAGAGATGTCTGGACTGAAGCTGAGCCTGGGAAAGGAGGAGGAAAAGTTGTTTTCCCTAAGTGTGTAAATGTTTGTTTCTGGGTTTTTTTGTTTTGTTTCCCACTACCTGAATCAGTAATTAAATATTTATTTTAATTGGCAATAAGCTAAGTAAATTCTTCCAAGTCAAATCTGTTTTGCCTGCAACAGTAACTGTAGAGTAATCTCCCCTTCGTTATCTCAATCCACAAACTTTCTCACTTCTGTTCTTCCTATTTTCTTCCCCTGTCCAGCTGAGGAGGAAGTAAGCAAGCAGATGGATGGGCCCTTGGCTGCCAGCCAATGCTAACCCACCACATTTTGTTTTAGAGGAGATATCATTTAAAAAGCAGATGTTGAAACCTTTTTGTTTTGATCCTCTGCTGAAAGAAATTTAGCTACAAAACACAAAGCAAATGGGACTCTGACTGGGGAGCAAGTATTTTTCCTTGGTTACTTATACTAATCTAAGTATTCTTACTAATGACAAGGAGTAGAAGAAAAAGAATCAAACTGATAAAAACAGATCTTTACACAATGGAGGAGAAGTGATACAAAACACAAATGAAACTTACTGAGATTCAGCTTCTGATTAGCAAACAGTTATTAGACTGCCCAAAATGAAGCCCAAAATATATGAAGCCTTTTTGGAGAGACTGTGAGAAAGCTTTCAAGTTCGGTCCCATACTTATGGATACAGGAAATAATGACAACAGAAAGCACTGAAAATAACATCACCAATTACTAATTTAATTATGAGCACCTGGAAGACAGACCTTACCATAAGTAGCCACAAGATAAACATTGCTTACCTATACCAGTGACCCAGGGAAAGGCAGCACTTTGCTGTAGTGGGATTTCCTGTTGTCTTTGCTGCCCAGCTTATGCCTCTCAGTCTTCACTCTCAGTCTTCACTGCTTCAAATAAAAGAAATCTAGGTTTAACCATGAAGAATATTACTATTGTCCACATCTCTTTTATGAACAATTCTTGTAATGAATAAGTCTTCCATGTTGTATCACTCTCTGAGGACCTGGCTGACTCAAGCTACAAGGGGAAAGATTGTCATCAGGAAGACCATAAGAGTAGCTCACAAGATCAGTGGATTTTCCTTCAGTATTCAGAGCTGAGCTTCTTGATTTTTCTAAGTACACTAGAATAGCTGAGTTTTGAAGCTAAATGTGTAATTTTCTATTGTCATTGTATCTTCATTGGAGAGTCTACCACTTTCCCTTTTTCTTTTTTATTTATAGTTGATTATCTTGACAGCAACACCCCAGAAAACTAATATGTCCCATAAGACTGCTCCATGACTCCCATGTAACTCTATTTTATATATAAATTTTAAAAAGAATGTTGTGAAAGCCTTAAAATATATTGCATTGGATAATTGTATCAGTGAGACCAAGTCCTCAAATGTATTCAAAGATATGACCGTTTTCCCAAGATTTTACTTGAGAAGTACCCTGTGTGCCTTTCTTTTTCCAAAACACACTATTAGAAAAGTCAGGTTTTTTTCACACTTTGCTAATGAGACAGTGGACAAGGGAAGAGCTACGGATGTCATCTATCTGGACTTCTGTAAAGCCTTTGACACGGTCCCCCACAACATCCTTCTCTCTAAACTGGAGAGAGATGGATTTGATGGGTGGACTATTTGGTGGATAAGGAATTGGCTGGATGGTCACATCCAGAGAGTAGTGGTCAATGGCTCAATGTCCAGATGGAGGTCAGTGACAAGTAGTGTCCCTCAGGGGTCTGTGTTGGGACCAGTACTATTTAATAACTTCATCAGTGACATAGACAGTGGGATCGAGTGCACCCTCAGCAAGTTTGCAGATGACACCAAGCTGAGTGGTACAGTTGACACGCCTGAGGGAAGGGATGCCATCCAGAGGGACCTGGACAAGCTCGAGAAATGGGTTTACGTGAACATCATGAGGTTCAACAAGGCCAAGTGCAAGGTCCTGCATCTGGTCAGGGCAATGCCCGGTATCGATACAGGCTGGGGGATGAAGGGATTGASAGCAGCCCTGCCAAGAAGGACTTGGGGGTACTGGTGGATGAAAAGCTGGACATGAGCCGACAATGTGCGCTCGCAGCCCAGCAGGCCAACCGTATCCTGGGCTGCATCAAAAGAAGCATGGCCAGCAGGTCGAGGGAGGTGATTCTGCCCCTCTACTCTGCTCTGGTGAGACCCCACCTGGAGTCCTGCATCCAGCTCTGGAACCCTCAGCACAGGAAAGACATGGACCTGTTGGAGCGGGTCCAGAGGAGGGCCACGAAAATGATCAGGGGGATGGAACACCTCTCCTATGAGGAAGGGCTGAGAGAGTTGGAGTTGTTCAGCCTGGAGAAGAGAAGGCTTTGGGGAGACCTTATTGCAGCCTTTCAGTACTTAAAGGGGGCTTATAAGAAAGATGGGGACAAACTTTTTAGCAGGGCCTGTTGTAACAGGATAAGGGGGAATGGTTTTAAACTAAAAGAGGGCAGATTTAGACTAGATATAAGGAAGAAATTTTTGATGCTGAGGGTGGTGAAACCCTGGCACAGGTTGCCCAGAGAGGTGGTAGATGCCGCATCCCTGGAAACATTCAAGGTCAGGTTGGACGGGGCTCTGAGCAACCTGATCTAGTTGGAGATGTCCTTGCCCATTGCAGGGGGTTTGGACTAGATGACCTTTAAAGGTCCCTTCCAACCCAAACCATTCTATGATTCTATGAAATAGCTCACACAATTCTCACTTTCCCTCAATGTATTGTTCCTGCCTGCTACAGTTCACTACTCTACTCGCTATATTACTGGTCATGTTTATGGGGTCATAATACAGACTGATAAGAAAACTAGTTCTCCAAACTAAAAAGGTATATATTCACCTGTGATTGGAAGATAGCCTTCATAGATTGTGATTCTGAGCACAAAGACCAGAGCACACACATGATCTTGTCAAAAAGCATGCATTTTAAGTTTGCAAAGCAGAAATGATTGCCATTGTCTCTTTTCTAAGATCCAAAGCAGCAAGCTATGAATGCTAGGCAAATATGAAACATATACTTAGACCCTGATCCTGCCAACAGTTCTCCATAAACCTAATGGTAAAATTGTGCTTAGTCCCATTGTCTTGAATGAGTGGTTTAGAGGCCGCTCAAAGAATCACCGTCAAAGATATAGCAGAAAGTGATTTTAATAGAGATTTACAAAAGCATGACTTAACAGAGTTCGATGGCAAGGTTCACTCTATCACTTACTACACGGATGAAGTATACAAAGGAAAATCGTGTTCTAATTGGGCTAGAATGATTAGTACAGAGACCAAGGATGAAAAGGGTATGGGAGACCATGTTGAGTCACAAGGTTCAGAGAAGACCCGGCTGGCTCCAATCATAGTCTCAGACTTGGACAACAGTTTGTGTCTAATACAAAAAGGGTAAGGAGACCTTCCCGTTGAGTCACGAGGTTCAGAGTAGACCCCCTTGCTTTCCAAACTCCTTCTCAGAGAGGAGTCTAGGTGCAGCTGGATCAACTCCTAGTCTCAGACTTGGACAATGGTTTATGTCTAATATGAAAACGTTAAGGGATTATATGTGTTTAGCAGCAGTCTAAGGTTCATTCACAGTGTAAGGTGGATCACAATATTTTAGCAGCACTTAATCATTAATTAATTTAACATTTACAAAGTAAGTTAGTAGAGTCTACTACAATCACGACTTAATTACAAATTATGCTTATTATTAGTTCACACACACACAGAAATATATATATATATAAAAATGTACAAAAGGTACCTGTTAAAAATTCCCCTCGAGTTCCGTGAAGGAATATTCACATAAAATGTCTCGGCATTTTTCTCAATGGGCAAGGGTTGAGCTTCGAGGAGTGAAGGGTTTCAGCCCAGCTTTCAGTGACGGTCCTCCGAATATCGCAGACTTGAAAGGTCATGAGCTCTGAGAGGTGTCCCACTCAGAGGGAGATGCTGGGCGCAGCCCGCTGCAGTCCAGGAGATCTCAAAGGGTCTCACTTAGGACCACCATTTATAGGTTCACAAGATGATTGGTTTTAGTCATCTGTAATATCCAGTATCTGTAAATTTCCATCCTGGCCACAGTCCCAGGTGGTAGTTAAAAATTCTCAAGGTTTCAGTGTTGTTCCACTTGAGCTGCAATCTAGATAAGGGTATCAGGGGATGACACCTGGGTGAGGCAGTGGCAGTTCCCAGCCTCAGCTATGCAGAGTTTGATACAGTCAAGGGGCGCTCAACCACCAGACTCAGTACACCAAGGCCAAGGTTCCACTGGAATTTCTGAGATCAGCAAGCGGCCCAGGAGAAGGTGGGGGGAGGAATGCACCACCACACCCATGTGTTGAAGAATACATTTTTTTACAGAACTGAGACCTTATATTCCACTGCCTATGTCATTTGCACACAGTACTTTCCTTCCAATAATTATTCTATTTTTTAGATATTTACCATCTACCATTTCTCTAAACGAAGAATTAATCTGATTACATTTTTACATTACATCCATTTACAGCAATAGACCTATTGCCAGCAGCTAAAGTGATCTTTGAAGATAAGGTTTGTGGAAGAGTAGGTCCTTAAGGTCATTCTTTTCTCTCAGTAAAGAAATCAAATTGTCCTCCCACTTACTATTCTTTTTAATACCCCAATGAGAGAACTACTATTAGTTACGGAATGCAGTGATAGAAACAATGTAAAATGTAAATGTGTAATACAAATCATTATTATCCATAGATCAAACTGTTAGTCAGGATTTATGTTAATCTATAGATGTGCTTTATATAGTACCTTCCAACGTAAAATTGAGCATATTGCAATACATCACACTCTTTGTTAATCACAGGATTTTAAAGTTTTCTTCTGAGGCATTCATCTCCACAGAACGCTATCTTTATCTTTTTGGTATCCATTAGTGCTGCCATTTCCCATGTATTATGATGCTGTTGTAGACCAACATTCTTCGCAGGGCTTATGAGTCAGCTAGACAAATTCAGTTCAAGTTAAAACCTATCACCAGAGTCACTCGCCTGCTACGTTATCTATTGCCCTTGTCAATTTTTGCTTAAATTGGCTTAAAATGTAAAATTCAGGAGCCAATCCTGACTGCATTTATCTTATGCAATAGACCCTTTGTATGTCAGCAGTCCATCTGACTTCAACTTACATTTTAAAACATTAGAAGTAATTAATTCTGGTTTTTTCTAGCTTTTCTTTTAATGTTTTTCAAATGTGAAAATGACAGATACGAAACATGGTATATCGTTGGACCTTTTTATAACATCACCATAAATAGGTTGTTATTTGGGGATTTTTCCTTTTTGTCTTCTGTAATACTGAACTTCAATGGTAAACAGAAAATACCTGTCATTAGGAGTTTGTGAAAGAGACTAAACAGTCTGTATAAAGAACTGAAAGGAGATCATATAGAAGGGATATAGTAAAAGTCTACAAATCTGTGAGTGGTGTAGTGGGCATGGAGGAACTGTTCAGCTGTTCACACTCTGTTCCATTGCTCAAGCTTGTGACCTTCATTTGAAGCTACTAGAAGCCAGATTCAGAATAATCAAAAGCAGCTGATTCTCCACATCATAGCAAGCAGATCTGTAGTACTCCTTGCCAAAGAATGCTGTGGATAAAAAAAGTGTATGCAAGTTTAAGGGGAGACTAAACAAGCATTTGAGAAACACTGAAGGCAAATTTAGGATGGCAAAGTGTTGGCTGTCCCATTACAGCTGTACGTTTTCCAAATTTATGCAGCAAAAACAATACAAAGTCAATTGTCTTGGTTTAAGTGCGTTTCAAATAAACTTTCTCTATTATGTCAGAGCTGACTGCTGTTTCACTAGCAATACCTGTTGTTATATAATTTAAACATGGTATTTATTCTTTTTACTCTGAAATACAGTAAATAGATACATATTACCTTTAAAAACATTAATGCTCTCAGGCTGTGACAGTTGGCTTATCTTAAAAAGAATTATAATTTCCATGTTTGTGTTACTGACACTACTACCATAGTTTGAAGTTGACTACTTATTTCCCTTTGAGACCTGTGACTGATTTGCAATCTAAAAGTTTTAAAGGGAACTCTATCAAAGGTTAAAAAGGGTAACCTTTCAAATCTGAAATTTTAAGGTTTTATTTCCAAAGGTGAGTCACATGTTTCTGCATCATCATCCTTTGAATCACTTCCAGCTGTAACAATTTTCATGTGGTTACCTATATATTCTTAACTGATTTGGAGGACAAATTTGCTTTCCCTTTCCACCTTCCATTTTTCTGCTATCCATTAATATTATTAACTGGATTTTTTTTTTTTTTTTCTGTATTATGTCTTCTGAAATGCATAAATATAAAACTCAGATTTTTTTTTTTAATTTAGCAATCTGTACTTATTCTCTGTATAAATTTTTAAACATATTTATGTTAATTAATTCTGATTCATCACTCAGGTTCTTTAAACTGATCATTTCTGGTCATTTAATTCCCTTTGGTCTATTTCCTTGTCACCAGTTCTGATCCTGCCTTTTTTCATTGGTAGTATTCTGTAGAACGGCCAGAGAAAAACTTTTCTTACTGTTGAACCAAGTCCTCTGTTTAAAAAATCTGAGCTTGTTTGACTCAGAATAGGGCTAATCCAGTGTAATCATATATCCATGACAAAATAAGCAATCTCTACAGCCACACTCCAAATCAGTTTTACTTTCCTCTTTATATACCTGTGACCTGGTTCCTACCTTTCCTGTTGCCTCTTTGCTATAAGATTATTCTTTGTCCCATATCCAGGTTCATACACTACCGATTTCCTTCTGTTTCTTAGTATGTAAAATAGTTGTCTCCTGGGTTTCCTTTTTCCCTGGATTCTATAAACTCTTTGTCTTTGTAAAATTCTTAACAAAATCATGAAAAGAGCAGACATGGAAAAGGTCATAATAATAATTTTCCTGACACTTTTTATTCATGTTTAGTGAGGGATAATTAACGTAGTGTCTTAAAATTATCAACATAACTATGATCAGAATGAGCTGGATATTTAATACACCCTAAATATAATCCTCAGGTACTTGAAATAGCAAGAACTAGGGCTTTTGCTAACCATGCCCATCAGCCAAGGAACAAATTTCTTTCTATTATCTATAAATCTTAGCCTGCGTTAGAATATGAAAGTGGACTAAAGGATTATATGTTTGCTATTTCACTTAAGTATTCTTGATCACAAGCAATTTATACTATACTGTTCTCCAAAACATTTTATGAGTGGCACTTTCTAAGCTCAGGGTTATTTTTGTATTTCATGACTAGATTGTGATTTGTAGAAAAATGCAGCCCATCAAACAACGTCAGATGTGTCAAAAAATTTATTTCCTGGAATGTTAGAAAGGTAGAGAGGCCTACTTGAGTTCTATGACTTCTGGCTGGGAGGCTGGAAAGGATGAGAAGTATACGAGATATAGCAAGAGCCACTAATTACAGGCAGCAGACATTCCATATGGAGAATATGTAGTAAAGGGGGAAAAGTTGTAGGATATTCCATTATTGACTTCAGATTAAGGAAAAAAAATTGGGAGACACAATCATAAGGGAAGAATCGATAAAGATGCAGATGTGAATCCTAGGTTTCGGTGCACTAAAGGAACTGAACCAAAACTAAGAATCGTTGAAAAAAAATGGTTTCTATACATCCTACAAAATTATATTTGATAACGTAGCAAGAAAGCATTGGGGATGTATTTTGATAGCTAAAAAAAAGATAGATGACAATTTCTTAGTTCAGGCTAGCTATGTACAGAAAACCAAACACAAACCCAAAACCAATACTTATTTAAGAAGCAGAAAACTCTTTTCTACCGAGAGGAAAAAACTACAATTCTATAAGTTTGTTTGTTTGTTTACCATTTTATTTATTCACTTTCACAATTTCTTCTGACACTGATAGAGAATATCTAGACTGTCTTTATTGATAACTTATGAGTGATCATAGAAATACTACCCTTAATGGTATTTCAGTCTTCTTGCTAATAGTCACCTCTCCAATCCCTAGTAAAATGTCAATCCACAGTCTACATCCAAAGAGATACAGGCACTGTGTCCTGTCCCCAACATAGACCCACATTTGCCTTGTGTCAGTCCCTTCTGTCTACTTTGTTCTTTTATTTTAGTGTTGAGAATAGGTCATCTGCTGGCTGATCCATTCCCTATGAATACTTCCATAGAGCTTCAAATGTCCTCTGAGAATATTTTGCAGCTGCTTTCAATTGCTGTGTTTGTGCTGAGCTGCCAAGCCCTGCTTTCCATAAAGGCACTAAGCTAAGCTAAAGTACGTGTTTTCTCCTGTCCTCTGAGTTCCTTTTAGAGGGCCAAAGAGAAACAGTGATAGATATGGATATCAAAGCATTATAAACAATCTACTGATGTATCATATCAGTATAGTATCATATTACGTACATGTATAACCTCATCTTATATTCCTGAATGCCCTTATATTAACAACTGAAATTTGTGCATATGTGTGATCTATTATTTATTGCAAAGAAATTATGTGTCACAAGCTTACTAAGATAAAAGGATGAAAAACAGAATCTAGTCACATTTACTGGACAGCCTATTTACATGAATTATCATTTTTAACTGCCAAGATTTTCTGAGCAATGGGAGGGATCAGACTTGCACACATTGACAAGGAGTATCCCTTTTCATTGGCTGCACTTTCTAAGTGCAATCATTTGCTCCATAGGTGTTAGGGGTAAATGTCGAAAGATTCCAACCAAAAGATTTTATATACCATACATCTCTGTATGATACATCGCTCTGTCTCTTTCTCTCTTTATGTACTCAGTAGACTGCAAACTGTCTGAATTTCTACAGGAACCCTGAGGATGTCCTTCTAATTAACCAGTTTTAAGAGGGTGATAAGCAGTTTAAATATTCTGGACATGATTCTGATTTTTTTTTTTTTTTTTCCCCAATAGGGTATTCTGGAGTAACATAAGTGAAGACAGAGAGGAAAATCAATTGAAATAGCAATCAGCACAACTGGCAATATCCTTTTCTCTAAGAGCATGCATACACTCAATGTAGTGTAGCTGACAAGTAACTGTTAAGTTACAGTAGTGCAGGTAGACATCTGAGCTTTAACTGGCAACTGTCAAAAAGTTTTAAGTTTAAAATTAAGTCATGTTATTTAGTTTCTAATAAAAGAAACAAATTAGCAAACTGAAACATTGCTCCAGTGAAGCATATGACTTCAAGTGTGCATATATACATACGTATAATCACACAAAACATATGTGTCCAAAAGAGTCAATAATAGGTCAGCTAGTTTACCCCATTAGCCTGAAAAGATCAGCCAGTCTGTATTATTTCTATTTTCTTAAAAAAATGCTTGCAGTGATAGAGGTCATATAGCCTCTCTAGCAAATGTATTCTAATGCTTAACTATTCTTACAGTTACAAAAAAAAATTCCTGACACAAATAGTGCTCGATGTAATGCAAGTCTCTTACTTCTTAACTTATCTACAGATGACATGGAGAAAACAGTTCATCACCTTTCTCTTGGCAGCTATCTTCTATATATAAAGACTGTTCTATGATCTCCTTTCTTTCTCCTTTTTGTCTGGATAAAATAACTCAATTTCTTCAATAACTTAGCCAATTATTCTCCATCCTCATTTCATGCAGCTGATTATTTCCACCTTGCAAATGTCCTTGTAGAATTACATCTTTTTTTGTGACCGTTTCTCCATTTTCTCAAAATTATTCTGAATTCAACTTCAGCGTGTTTACAGACTCCAGAAGGTTGATGTCATCTGTAAATTTAATCAGTGTACTTGCCATTCCATCAGCCAGGCTGTTAATAAAACTGCTGAACATTACTAGAGCCATCACAGACTCCCTTGGAATTCTGCTCAGTCCATTCTTCAAGTTTCACAGTAAACCTTTAATAACTTTCTTTTTGTACAGCTTTACAACCAGCTTTTTGCTCACCTGATAGGAATCCTATGGGGAAAATATTGTAGGCAGTATCAAAAGAATTGCAAAAATGAAGCTATATGGCGTCTCCTACTTCTCACGTGCAATTCCTACTTCTTCATCCTTTGAAAGAAAATAGCCAGAGTGTGAACAGTGCTTGACAAAGGAAAGTTAGTGGCTGTCCGTTCACCTGGTCATCTTTGGAATGATCAAAAAGTTTGATTGTTTTGCTTTTTTGCAATCATAGGCACAACATAATGAACTAAAACATTCTTACACTAAATATATTCTTATAACTTAACATTATAACATGCTTATAGCTAAATATACAGCTTCCAAGTATATATTTCAATAATATACTTCCAATATGACAACTCTGCCATTCCTTTTTTTAAAAATTTATTTCCTTTTAATGATATGCATTACAAACGCCTTTTCCAGTTTCTGCAAACTTGCTAATCTTCCACATTCCCATAGGTAACCATTAAGTATCATCTTATAAAGTAGCCTGTCAACACAATATGTCATATTTGACTCTTAATAGCATGTTGTTATAATTTTATAATTATAATTTATCCTGCCAGAATTACAAATGTAGCAAATTCACTTAGTTTACATATTATGTCATTGTATGTCATTATCTTATTTTTGTTGGTCCATATATAAACCAGAGAAATAAAAAATAAATCCACTCAATTAAATAATTAATATGACATCTTTCATGCAGACAGAATATTCAGTTGTTCTTTGCAAAATGTACTCTAGCAAAGTTAAAGCTTTTTTGGAAAATCCCAAGTTTTTTCAAGTGCATGTTACCACAGACTTGTTAAGGTGGTTTTTAGTCTTTTAAAAACATGTTGTGTTTTTTTTTTTTTTAAACAGATAAGTTAATAATTTATTTCTGTATAATTTCTGGAGAACCAGTGTAAAAATGACATAAAAATATGCTATAATGTAATTATTAGACAAAAGCATTAGAGCAAAGATAATTGTTGAAAGTTGTTGATGCACTGTTTGCAAGACTAAGAATAGGTGCTTTTCTTTAGGAATTACTTACGTGACTTAACTGTTTTTCACCACATTAATGTAGCTTCTCCAGACTGGACTGAACTTGCTGAATCAACTTGATTAAGCCTTTCATTTGGGTCCAGGTGGGGAGGGGAAGGGTAAGGCTAATATGGGAATTCTTTACATTATGGTTTAATAAGATGATTTTGTGCACTAAGTGACTAAGCAAGAAAACAGTAGATAGTATTTTAAATAAATGGGGATTCATTTAATGTACTTTACAAGAAAGGAGTTAATTGAAATATTAGCTTCAGATTTATACCAACAGTCATGGTGCATAAAACAATAAATCTCAATCTTTGATAAGAAAAATGTCATTCATCAAGTCTGTCAAAGGTTTTCCAATAGTTTTCGCCACTGTAGGGAGAAAATTCATGCAGCCAAATCACGATTAGAGTCCAAGCTGGCCAGCACTGTGAAGGACAACAAAAAGTGCTTTTTAAAATATGTTAACAACAAAAGGAAGATCAGAGATAACATTGGTCCATTACTTGATGAGGTCAGCTACCTCACAAATAGAGATGTAGACAAAGCAGAGACGTTTAATGCCTTCTTCGCCTCTGCCTTCAACACTGATGATGGGCCCTGGGACACCCGGAGCCCTGTGTTGGAAGACCATGACTGGGGGGATTATAAACTCCCAGATAACTCTGAACTTGTTCGAGACTTGCTGCTCCAGCTGGATGTGCATAAATCTATGGGGCCCAATGGGATTCATCCCAGGGTACTGAAAGAGCTGGCCAATGTCATCACGGGAACTGTCTCCATTATTTTTCAACAGTCTTGGGAGTCTGGAGAGGTCCCATTCGACTGGAAGCTGGTAAATGTTGTCCCAGTTTTCAAGAAGGGTAAGAAGGAAGACCTTGGCAATTACAGGCCTGTCAGTCTCAATTCAGTGCCTGGTAAAATTATGGAGAAGGTTATTCTGGGAGTTCTTGAAAAACACTTGAGAAACAACACAGTCATTGGTCATAGCCAGCACAGGTTCACAAGGGGAAAGTCCTGCTTAACCAACTTAATTTCCTTTTAGGACAAGGTCACCCATTTAGTTGACAAAGAGAAGCCAGTAGATGTGGGGGTTTTTTGGATTTTAGCCAAGCTTTTGATACGGTCTCTCACAGTATCCTTCTGGACAAAATGTCCAGCACACAGCTAGACAAGTCGATAATACATTGGATGAGCAATTGGCTGGTGGGTCAGGCTCAAGGAGTTATAGTAAATGGGGTTACATCAGGCTGGTGGTGAGTCACCAGTGGGGTTCCCCAGGGCTCAATTTTAGGGCCAGTTCCCTTCAATGTTTTTAAAAATGACCTGGATGAAGGAATCGAATGTACAGTAAGTAAGTTTGCTGATGATACTAAATTAGGAGGAGCTGTGGACTCCTTCGAGGGTAGAGAGSCCTTACAGAGAGATCTGGATAGGCTAGAGAGCTGGGCAATCACCAACCATATGAAATTTAACAAGAGCAAGTACTGGATTCTCCATGTGGGATGGGGTAATCCTGGTTATACGTACAAACTGGGGGACGAGAGGCTGGAGAATAGCCCTGCGGAAAGAGATCTGGGGGTTTGGGTTGATGGCAAGTTGAGTATGAGTCAACAGTGTGCCATGGCAGCCAAAAGGGCCAACTGTGTCCTGGGGTGCATCAAGCACAGCACAGCTAGCCGGTCAAGGGAGGTGATTGTCCTACTTACTCTACACTGTACTGGTGCAGCCCCACCTCAAGTACTGTGTGCAGTTTTGGGCACCTCAATGTAAGAAGGGCATCAAACTATTAGAGTGCATTCAGAGGAGGGCAACCAAGATGGTGAAAGGCCTCGAGGGCAAGACTTATGAGGAGTGGCTGAGGTCACTTGGCTTGTTCAGCTTGGAGAAGAGAAGGCTGAGGGGTGACCTYATCACATTCTACAGCTTCCTTGAGGGGGGCAGTGGAGGGGGAAGTGCTGATCTCCTCTCTCTGGTGACCAGCAATAGGACACAAGGAAATGGAATGAAGCTGCATCAGGGGAAGTTCAGACTGGACATTAGGAAAAGGTTCTTCACTGAGAGGGTGGTCGGTCACTGGAACAGGCTCCCAAGGGAAGTGGTCATGGCACCAAGGCTGTCAGAGTTCAAGGAGTGTCTGGACAACACTCTTAGTCATATGGTTTCGTTTAGATAGTCCTGCGAGGAGCAGGGAGTTGGACTCGATGATCCTTATGGGTCCCTTCCAACTTGAGATATTCTGTGATTCTGTGACTTTATTTGAAAAATTTTTAGGGACAGTTTGGGATCACAGTATCATTTAGGAATAAAATAAAGTGAAAAAATCATTTTGTATAACATATATTCCATAAGTCAGCTCATTGATAAGGTCCCAAATTTCATTATATATAGCACTGCTTGCACCCCAAAAGTCTAACACAAGGAGATGATCTGCTTTTGTGATGTTCCAGCTCTCAGGAATTTGCTACATTACATTATAGGCTTCCAAATTGCCTCTCAGTATTTTCTCTCTTCATCTGAACTCTACACTAAAATGAGTTCTGTAATTGGATTTCCGCTGGTGTCTTCTTTCCTTTCCTTATTCTAAAATCATTAACCTCAGTCAGAGAAACTGTAGTAAGAATAAGCTATTAGATAGCCTACTATTTAGTAAAAATTGGATATTTATTTGTTATACCCTTCAGAGAGCCTCACTGTAGATTTGAGAGCAGAATCAGCCCCTTGAATTAAGGTCATCCAGGCACAGGGCAAAGGATTAACTAAAGAGGTGAAAACCTCTGCACTGGTCTGTGGCAAGTAACAGAATATCTGAAAAAATGTAGTGTTCGTGAGTCATGCTGGATAGTACCCTTTAAAATTTTCTGCATGAGATCAACTTTGCATTATAACCCGATTTATGTTACTATAAGAAAGTTGGATTATGGTAAATTATCAGTTACTTCATTGCTCATTCAGGAAGCAGCTATTCACATCGCCATCCCTGGTAAGGCTTGACTTTTTGATCAATATAATTCTTCTGGTTTACTTGTATTAAGAATTTTTATGAACCAGGGCTTTGTGATACATTTTTTTTATTACTCAAGCAGGTTATAAATCCTTTCTGAATCATATGAAAGATATCTTCTGTTAGACTAAGACAGAAACAAAACTTCGAAGTCTTACTTTCCCATTTTCTTGAATAATGCTAATGCAGTCTTGTTAAACTAAAATCATGTCCATTAACTGATTCTTCAAGCTTTTCTTCCTTCTTCCTAAATTTTTTTGGCCACCAGTCCCTTTTAACAATATATTTCTTACAATACCAACACAAAGGTTTGCAGAAAAAAGTAGCTAAAATCAGTGTAACTCTCACACTAAGTGCCTGAGATTTCCAATACATGCTAAACTCTGTACAAACAGCAAACATTAGTAAGAAGAGTGTTAAATCAACTGAACCTCTTCAGGCATGCTGACATGCTCTAAAATTAAAGATATGGAGAAGATAAAGAAAGTCTGAGGACTATAAGGACTGGAATAGACTGTGATGAAAGGTATTTTGCAAATGAGCTGACTCCAGCTAGACAACTCTCATTATATAGGATTATTCATTGTGAGCCAAAGCATCATAATGTGCTCAAAAGACAATGAACTGGATTTAAAAAGGAATATTTTAAGCACTGTATAGCTAAATATAGAGAATAGCTTGTTGATACTAAATCATACAGGACTAATTTGGTCATGTCTCGCAGGATATCTGTATGAGGCATTAAATACACTCTTTACATGCTATTCAGAAGCCAGTGGGGAAAAAAAAAAAGTCTGGAATCACAAGAGATCCTATTCGCTCCCTTCCCACTGGTCAAAATACATTATTGTCTGAGCATGACTTTAATTCCACTATTCCTATGCACTTGACAGAACAGCTACCCTAAAATTAAAGTGTGCACTATACTAGACACAGATCTGTCGAAATAGGCTCTCTCCAACAGGAAAGAGATCATAATCTCCCTGAGTCACATTTTTCTCCTAAGGGGCACTGGGAGCAATGGAGAAATATGGTGGTCCTTACATGGAACACATCATAATCTTTCAGTCTGGCTAACAAATCAGAGAGGAATAGATCTGGGCACATATTCAGTGCTTTCTTCTATGTGTATTGGCATGCATTTTTAAATGTGTTCACTACAACAGTTTTCATGTCCCTGCCTGCAGAGACATTTGAAAAATTAGTGAATGTTGAGCAAATATTAATACCATGAAAAAAACAGAGGAGTGATTTCATAAAATTGCCTGGTTGATGGCTCTTTCACTCAAGAAATTAGTCTCATTAAACCTGAGAGTAAAAAGATGTCATGTGACCTAAACTGTTGAATCAAAATTAGACAACGTAAAACAATGTATGTACTTAATAAATGAGACAGTACTAAAGACATAACAGAGAATTATCTTACAGTTAAAAAAAAAAAAAAGGGAACAAAACAAACAAAAAAAAAAGAGCAAGAGAGCCATACAAGAGAGACATGGACATCCCGGACATAACAGAACAAAGTCCATCAAAGGGCCATGAAGATGATTAAGGGTCTGGAGCATCTTTCATATGAGGAAGGGCTGACTGAGCTGGGACTCTTTAGCCTGTGGAAGAGAATGCTTGTGAGGAGTAAAGGAGACAGAGCCAGACATTCCTCAGTAGTGTCCAGTGATAGGACAAGAGGCAATGAGCACAAATTGAAAAACAGGAAATTCCACTTAACCTTAGGAAAAAACATTTTTACTGTAAGTGTGGTCAAACACTGGAACGGGTTGCCCAAACAGGTTCAAAACCCACCTGGACAATATGCTTTGCAACGTGCTGTAGCTGATCCTGCTTGAGCATGGGAGTTGGATGAGGGGATCCCCAGAGGTACCATCCAACTTCAGTGATTCTGTGAGTACAATTGCATCAGAGCTACCAAATTTCCTGAAAAAATAAAGAAATTAGGCCAGAAGTGGAAAATAGATATATTGTTGAAAATGAATGTCAATGAATATATGTATTAACAGGGGCTTATCTGTAAGAGGAAGCAGTATACAGCCTGCACTGTTGTGCTGTCCTGAAAACACAGTGACCCAGGTGGGCCATCACACTATGTAAGCCTATTGTATGGTTTGAGAATGTCGTAAGAGGTGGTGACTAAACCTAGATCATCTAGATCTCAGGAATTATCCAGAGGGGTTGTTCTATGAAAAATTATATGTCACAAGAATTCCTTGGAGTTTTTGTCATTTATTTCAACTGAAATAATACATGAAGAAGAATCTGTTTTCACACAGTTCTCATCTCCAGCTCCTCAATAAGAAGTTTCAAAAAGAGATACGCTACTTTGATATCTTCAAAACTGAATATTCCTTCTTCTGTTCAATAGTTCCCAACTTCAAAAAACTGAATAGAAATAAGAAAGAATGAAAATAGCAAAAAACAAAAGTATAATTTGCCTGCTATCATTTTTTTCCAAATAACTAATATTTTAATGTATATATTTATATTTGTTGTTGCCTGCTGCTGCTTAGATTGCAGTTTTGATATAACTTTATTATATCAAAAAATATTATTGCAGAAAATTTATTTCACAGAATCACAGAATTACAGAATCTCTGAGGTTGCAAGGAACCCCTGGAGATTCTCTAGTCCAACACCCCTGCTCAAGCAGAGTCAGCTACAGCAGGTTACCTGGGGCTGGGTCCAGCTGGGTTTTTAATATCTCTTAAGTGTGGAGACTCCACAACCTCTCTGGGTGGTTTGTCCCAGAGTTGACCACTCCTACAGTAAAAAAGTGTTTTCTTGTGTTCAGACTGAATTTCATGTGTTTTAATTTGTACCCATTGATGAGATCCCCCCGAGCCTTCTCCAGGCTGAGCAGTCCCAGCTCTCTCAGCCTTTCTTCAAATTGAAGATGCTTCAGTCCCTTCATCATTTTAGTGGCCCTTTGCTGGACTCATTCCAGTCCATCCAAGTCTGTCTTGTACTGGGGAGTCCAGACCTGCACCAAGACCTCCAGATGTGTCTCAACAGTGCTGAGCAGAGGTGGAGAGTCACATCACTTGATCTGCAGGCAATGCTCATCTTTATGCAGCCCAGATGCTGTTGACCTTTTTTGCCATGAGGGCACGTTGCTGGCTTATGGTCAGCTTGTTGTTTACCAGGACACCAAGTCCTTTTCTGCAGAGCTGTTTTCCAGCCAGTTGGCCTCTAGTCTGTACTAGTGCCTGGGGTTATTTCTCTGCAGGAGCAGAACTTTGCATTTTCCTTTGTTGAATTTTGTGAGATTACTGTTGGCCCAATTCCCTAGCCTGTCCGGGCAGCAGATCTATCTGGTATATCAATCATACTTCCCAGTTTTGTATCATCTGCAAACCTGTTAAGGGTGCACTTGGTCCCGTCATCTAGGTCATTAAGCAAGATGTTAAATATTATTTCACTCAATATCAGCCCCTGGGCTACACCACTGGTGACTGGCCTCCAGCTGGACTATATGTGCAACTAGTCACAACCCTCTGGACCCAGCTTTTCAGCCAGTTTTCAAACCACTTCACTGTGCACTTATCTAACCCTAACTATCTAATGGGAGACAGTGTCAAAAGCCTTATTAAAGTAAAAGTGAACAACAAGCACTGCTCTCTCCTCATCCACCAACACAGTCACCAAGGCTATCAGGTTGGTTAAGCATGATTTCCCTTTTGTAAATCCATTATGACTATTCCAGGTCACCTTCTTGTCCTTCATAGGTTTGGAAATTATTTCCAGGATTAGTTGCTCCATCACCTTGCCAGGGATTAAGGTGAGGCTGACAGACCTGTACTTCTGTAGATCTTCTTTCTTGCCTTTCTTGAAGAGTGACAGGAGTGACATTTTCTTTCTTCCAGTCTTCAGGAACCTCTCCTAACCATTATGATCTTTCAAAGTTAATCAAGAGTGGCCTCACAGTGGCATCAGCCAACTTCCTCAGCAGTTGTGGGTGTAACACATCAGGGCCTGTGGATTTACGTATGTCCAGTTTTTTTAAGTGCTCCTTAACATGATCCTCTTCCACCAAAGGTAAGTCTTCCTACCCAATGTCATCTATATATAAAAGAAATAAGTGAGTTTCTTCCATAAATAATTAGTTGTGAATTATTTACTCAAACATAAAAATTTACCACTGAACTATAAAAATCAGTTTAATTGTTCTAGAAAAAACTTACATAGCGTTGACAGTGTGAATATAGAAAATAGGATATGATTTACTTTTTGGTAACAGATTATTTTAATTCTTCAAAACTATGTTTGGAAATTAAAAAAAAAATAGAAGCATAAGAGGTTTTTTGATTTGTTTTTCTTTCTTTTTTTATTTGAGATAAACAAAATTAGATTATACTGTAGTTCTTGGATATGTGAAAACCGGTGATTATAAATATAAATGTGCTAGGCTATTATGTCATCTGAAGTCATCCTGAAGAGAAAAAAAACAACACGAAGATATGTTTAAACTAGCTTTAAATAGCTTCTTTGACAAACTCTTTAAAAGCAATCCTAAAAAAGATGATATCAAGCTAAATTATGTCACATTTACATTTTACCATGAATTAGAAGTGACTGATAAGCACTGCCACTCACTAGGCAGTGATAATCACTCATCTGAGCTTATCTTACAACCTGTATGATAAAGTCCTCTAATATCTCAGCCAAAACAAAAATGTTCTATGACACGTTCCTTTTAAAAATCAAAACATTAGATTTAGAGCATTTATAATGGACATGTCTGGGGAAATATTTGCACCCAATATTTTATACTATAACCAAATAAGATTTTGTTATAGACCTTGTTTAAATTCTAAAAAGGTATACTCTCATTTCAGTGTGCCAAAAGCCTAAAAAATGAATTGTAATGAATCTTTGGGGCATGTTCTTTTCTCAGACACCATCTGTCAGTGAAGCTATTGGTTCACTATAAAAATTTCTTCAGATTTATATTACTTTAAGTTAAAGTAAATTTCAAGCGTACATATTTATGGATAATAATTCAATTTTAAATTACCCCAATTACTGAACTACATTTATATAATTATAATCATATTTATTTTTCTTCCTATGTTTTCATTTGCCATTTAGAGTTCTATAACATATTGTGGGTTTATTTGTTTTGAGTTTGTTGGGGTTTTTTTGTGTGGATTTTTGGGGGTTTTGTGGGGTTGTTTTGTTTTGTTTTGTTATTGTTGTTGTTCCAGTATGCCTTGAATTCAATTGTTCCTTTTAAAATAAAAGTTTGGTTCACCTGAATATTTTACACACCATGTTTCTAATTGGAATATCCAGATTTTTTAATTCAACATTACTTCTCTTTTAGCAATCTTTGTTTGCATGGGATTATACTTTCAGCAGTCTTTATACAACAGTGACTTCCAAAGTTTTTGAACAGGGATGCATTGAAACTGATGATATCTTGCTAAATAATAAAGATTTGGTTAAAAGTTAAGAGGGAAGGTTAAGTGGAAAACAAACATTAGGCAAAGAGAAYTACAGACACAATCTGCTTAACTTCTGATGACTTAATAGTTAACCTTATACAATGGTCATCAGAAACAGGCAGGTTTTTACACATATGTACATATTTTAATAGGCTGTGTGTGTGTACACTGGGTTTGGTATCTGTTATGGGATAGCCCCAGTAGGCAACTAAGCCCCACACAGCCACTCACTCACTCCCACCCAGTGGGATGGGGGAGAGAATCGGAAGGGTAAAAGTGAGAAAACTCATGGGTTGAGATAAAGACAGTTTAATAGGGAAAGCAAAAGCTGTACGCTCAAGTAAAGCAAAACAAGGAATTCATTCACTACTTCCCATCGGCAGGCAGGTGTTCAGCCATTTCCAGGGAAGCAGGGCTCCATCACGCGTAACGGTTACTTGGGAAGACAATTGCCATCACTCTGAACATCCCCATTTCCTCCTTCTTTTCCCCAGCTTTTATTGCTGAGCATGACACTATATGGCACGGGATATCCCTTTGGTCAGTTGGGGTCACCTGTCCCATCTGTGTTGCCTCCCAACTTTCTTGTGCAGCCCCAGCCTGCTTGCTTATGCATTGATGTGAGAAACAGAAAAGGCCTTGACACTGTGCAAGCACTGTTTAGTAATAGCTAAAACATCCCTGTGTTATCAATGCTGTTTTGGTCACAAATCCAAAACACAGCACCGTGCAAGCTACTACGAAGAAAATTAACTCTTTTCCAGTCAAAACCAGTACAGTATTCTAAATTATATTTGATTTGTAGCTCATCGTTTGCTTTCTATATTCACTATTTAACAATCACAGGAGATCAGAGTAGTTTGAATCTGTAGTGATAGTGGCATGGGAGTATACATTATCTAAACCCTCCCATTTCTAAAAGCAGAAATGCTTACTGTCATTCTACATGCAATATTAATCTGATAATTCTAATCCTTATTAATAATTGCAAGGCAATCTGCTACAACAAATATTACTGAGGCAAAAATCTTCCCCTTCAAGTAGAAGAATTAAGAAAACACTCAAAAACATCAACACAACCCTCTTCAAAGACAGCTTACTGAAAACATTATTTCTCTTGCCACAATCCATGCAGAGGAGCCCATGCAGGAGCAGATTTTCTGGCAGGAACTGTGTCCTATGGGACACCCATGCTGGAGCAGTTCTTGAAGAACTGCAGCCCATGGGAAGGACCCACATTGGAGCAGTTTATGAAGGACGGTGGGAGGGACCCCATGATGGAGCAGGGGAAGAATGTGAGGAGGAAGGAGTGGCAGAGACCAAGTGTTATGAACCGACTGCAACCCCATTTTCCATCCCCCTGCACTGCTTGAGGTGGGGGGGAAGGTAGAAGAGTGAGAAGTGAAGTTGAGCCTGGGAAGAAGCGCGGTGTGGGGAGGGGGAAGGTGGTTTTAGTTTTGTTTTTATTTCTCACTGTCCTACTCTGTTTCAAATAATTGTCAATAAATTAAACTAATTTCTCTAAGTAAGTCGAGTCTGTTTTGCCCATGACGGTAACTGGCAAATCATGTCCCTGTCCTTATCTTAACCCATGAGCTTTTCCATCGTATTTTCTCCTCGTGTCCTGTTGAGGGGGGCAGGAGTGAGAAAGCAGCTTGGCGGGCACCTGGCAGCCAGCCAAGGTCAATCCACCACACCCACACCAAGAATCTATCCAGCTCTTATTTTTGATAAGCAATGTAGAAATTTCCTAATTACAAATATAGAGATAAAAACACAAGAAAGCTGTTAATCTGTGCTAAAGAAAAGGCCTCTACAAGTACAACTAGCAGGATGAGCCGCAAAGATGCCTGTAGACCAGTCTGTCATAAGTCACTTCATTTATACAGCTGTTCTCACTTTGAATAGCTGGTTGTGAGTGCATAATCACCCCCAAATAGCCAGATTTCAGACTGCTCTTGACTTGATCCTTCCTTTTCCCTGCATATTTCTTCCTCTCCCCTAAAAATCTCTTTCTTTCCCCAGTAGTCTCATATTTGCAGAGCTGGCTATTGGATGGCCTCAGTTGTTCCACCAGATTTCATGCAACTCTACCAGGAACTTCTGTTGAGGGCATCACAAGCTGTCTTGTTATTCCCACCTGGTGATAAACAGGAATCTTGCCAAAAACAGGGATCCCAATTAGAGTCATATAGATGTTGTTGAAGTTTCTGAACTACCAAGGAAGACAATCAATAAAATATGAATATAATATAATGCTCACTACGCAATATTAAAGGTTTTCTTAAATATCACATACAGAAACTCTGACACATATCAGTAACATGGAACTTTTTTCCACGTCTGTATTTGCAGCCTCCCAAATATATATGTAGCAGTGTAAAATACATCATCTTCTGTTAAAACAGATGCTGTCTCCACTAATGATAAACACAATACTGTATTTATGTCAGATACCCTATTAAATCTAATTTAGCTTAATTCAGTACTGTCTTCTCACTGCTCACTCTGAACCTATGATCTGGTTTTCTTTTGTTTATTTTTCTTCCAAAATTTATCTCATGTTTTCCTCAAGATCCACCAGGAGGAATACTTCATGAATGAACTCCAGAGAAATTGCGTGAAGCATTTGATTCTTGTAGTTAAACAAGAAGGTCCTTCCTTTTTGGCACTTTTGGTTGTGATCAGATGTCCATAAAGATTGTCTCCTCAGTTATGTGTAACTCTTTTTTTCATGCTCCAAGAATTATGCAAAGCACATTTTATAATAGGATAAAAGTGATATTTTTCAAGTTGTACTTAAGCAGAAAATACTGAAGCAAGTCAATTTTACCTCCTTGGGTCTCAGGAATCTCAGTAATGTCTTAAATCATCACGAAAAGTAAGCAAAAAAAAATTGCTTTTAATATGCATTATCAACTGCGCTAACAACTTAAACAGCTTAAACAAAGATAATGCAAGAAAAAGAACCCCACAAACAACAAAACTTGGAATAAGTCAGAAAGTGAAGTCAAAAAGCTTTTAAATTCATGCAACAGTAGGCATAACACAAAAAATCAAGATGGAAAAGACCTGCTGCATTTACCTTAGATATCAATTGCACAGGGAAGAACTGGCATTTTCTCATAGGAGTAAAGTCAGTTAGTGATTTTTTCTAGATTTTTCTTCTAAGTGTATATTATTATTTTTAATGGGAAAGACAATCAAAGCTTACTTTCATCTTTGAAGAGAGGTCTCCTGTCTTCATCTTCTCTGATCGTTTACTGTCCACCTTTAGATATGGCTGTAACATTCTGAAAAATGTGATTAATGGTAGGAATGTAATTTCTTTTTATTTTGGCTCATTTGGAAACTAAATCAGCCCAAAGAGCACCACAACTGAGCAAAAGCAGAGACATACGAGAAGTCAGCTGATGAACCTGAGTAGTAAAGTTAGTAATAAAACAAAAGCAAAATGCATACTGGCTGCAGAGCTGAAACAAATGGTCAACCTTTGCTGAATTTTTATTTTCACTTGAGGAAATAAGACATATTGGACAAATGCCTGCCATTATTGGTTTTGTTAGCGTCTCATCTGGTACCTCATTCTGGTRTCAAAACTCTGTTTTTGTCTCTGCTCCACTGAGTATCCAGTATAGCACACTGGAGTCACTTTCTATGGCTAGCAGATAGGCAGGTAGCCATCAGATGCTCTTKCTGCTCAAATGGCCATCTGGCTTCTCTGTTTCCAGACTCTGGAAACCTTATATTTTCCTGCAGGAAACAGAAAGAGTGCAATTAGAAAGTCATGGTAGCTATATTTCTCAAGAAGAAGATGGCATGGAGAAAACATAAGGACAGACAAGAGGGGGAAAAATATGAAAGACAAAATGACTATCCAAATAGGAATGGGGCCCAAGATCTCATGGGAACAGCAACATAACATTTCTTTACGTATTGATATCTTCTGTGTTACAGAACAATTATAATGCAGATATCAGTCACAATTTCAGATATAAAAGTCCTTAAAGTTTTCGATACAATACATGTAAAACATTTGAAAGACAACAATGCCCATAGGCAGAGCACGCAACAGAAAAGATGAAGATTGAAAAAAAAAAAAAAATTCAAACATTTTTGCTGTGCAGTACTGGGCTCTGTTTCTGTATGAGCTACATTGATTCACTGCTATCTCTGCCCAATTTCATGGTTCATTGTCCTTGCTAAAAGAAGACTGGTTCCAACTTCATTGTCCTATACAAAAGATGAGTCCATCTTTCCAAAGATAACAAATGGCCGTTAGCCCTTACTGTGAGTACAAACACTAAAGATACTGGCAGGTGCACTGTTGTGGAGCAATTCAAATCTGTTACAGTCGTGCTCTAACAGGGTGRTCAGTAGTTGCTAAATGTATATTTACTATCACTGTCAATCCTAGCTCTCTTAAGCAGATGATGAGCAGGCTTAGCCTAAATGCAAGTCAACATTATTTTATAGTTTCTCCTCTGTTTCTATTCTACTATTAAATCTCCTGCTACACAGTACATATTTTGGGATAGAGATAATGGTTGGTGTAGGGATAGTGCAACATTTGGTTGTCTGAGACCAGGTCACTAAGGCGTAACCATTATTATCATTGTAGAACAGTGTCAGGGACAGTGTGTCTGAAAGAGGTTCAGATATACCARGAAGAATTGGGGATCTCAGACTATTTTAAGAAATACAAGAAAATGGAGAGACTGCTGTTGCATGGGAAWTTTTTTTTCCTTTCTCATTCTTAAAAGACACAGATAGACTGCATTACAGAATTGAAACAAAGTTGGAAAGAAGAAATGAGAGTAGTACTACCACAGTGTGGACACGAGAGGTACAGGAACCTGTCTCCACATACATATGTTCTTTCAATGAATAATCTGTTCCTTTCTGTGCAATTTCCATAGGACTTTCCAACATGACCAGTCCCCTTTTGGAAGATATTCTGGTAGCTCCCTGTATCCTAGAACAATTCTCAGGCAGCAGAGGATAATACCATGACTCCCATCCCCTCATCTGTCATCTAATATAATTAAATAACTTTGTGTGYGAGGGACAAAATAAGTAACATATTACTACAAGGAAGAAAGCAGAAGAGTAATGTCAGAGTTGTTCTTCTGTGGAAAGAGCAAAAAATTTCTTATTGGTAAAAATGGAAGAGTGTTTCAATAAGATCAGATTCTTACACTGAGGTATCGTTTTTCATCATTGTACCCTATATATTGCCTTCAAATCTTTGGTGTGCTAAGATTCCACAAAGTTACTCTACCCAAAAAATGTATGTAGAAAATATAGAATAATAAGGAGACTGCTTCTTCTTGGCTTCTAAAGACAACAAAATAACAATATTTTTAAACTCAGTGATGCTACACATTGTCACTTGGCACCAATCTCTACACATAAAATGCAWTGGGTTTAGTAGAATCTTAATTAAAAAAAAAGGCTCCTGATCCTTGGGTCTGGATAGGTTTTTTTTCTGAAAAAGAAAGAGGATCCAGTCTATGGTATTGAAAACTGAATCTTTGGTTTCAAGAAAGAAAATAATTTAGTTATTTGTTGGGTAAAACAAGGAGAAGAAAGGGAATGGCTCTAGAGAACATTTTAAAAATATCAGTCTCAAGGGAGATATTCTGCATTTCAGTACTTGCTCCACTGAATACTTGGTAATACCGGTAAAACCAGAAGACATTCATTCTTCTTCTGGGGAGAGCTAATAACCAACTAGTGGCAGTTGAGGTGGAACTCCTTGGACATATGAATTTGTCTGCTTAGGAAATTGAATGATTTTATATGTGAGTTCCACACCTCAGGCAAATGTTCTCATGATAGTTAAGTTAGTGAAAGGACTTGACCTGGGATAAAGAATCACGTTCATGTACCTCTATATTATGTGTGATTAGGTAGGTTGTGATGAGGCTTCAGAGATAAAACAGGAGAAGGAAGTGTACATACCTTTGAGAGGAACTTAGGTGTCCCTGGAACAATAGGGGCAGCTTTTTTAGGAAGCAACTTTGAGATGTATGCTGTAGTTTGAGGGGGGGTGGGGTGGGGGGARATCTACACTCATAAACAGTTCCAGGGTTATATTCTGACCCACAAGCCTAGAAACAACATACAGACATACTGTTAAAATTCTTTACCCTCCAGATCAGCATGGCCATATGCAAACTCGTTGTGGTTTAACCTGGCAGGCAGCCAAACACCACACAGCCACTCGCTCACTCCCCCCTCCCCTCAGTGGGATGGGGGAGAGAATCGGGAAAAAAAAAGGTAAACTTTGGGGATTGAGATAAAGACAGTTTAATAAAACAGAAAAGGAAGGGAAAATAATGACAATAATAATAATAATAATGATAGAATATACAAAAATGAGTGATGCACAATGCAATTGCTCACCACCYGCTGACCAATACCCAAGCAGCGATAGCTACTTCCTGGACCACGCCTCCTATTTATATACTGAGCATGATGTCACATGGTATGGAATACCCTGTTGGCCAGTTGGGCTAGCTGTCCCGGCTATGCTCCCTCCCAGCTTCTTGTGCCCCTGGCAGAGCATGGGAAGCTGAAAAGTCCTTGACTAGTAGACTACTTAGCAACAACTAAAAACATCAGAGTGTTATCAACATTCTTCTCATACTAAATCCAAAACACAGCACTAAGAAGAAAATTAACTCTATCCCAGCTGAAACCTGGACAGTATCCACCCCTTATTCTATACCATCTACATCATGCCTAGATTTCATATTTTCCAATACAGTCTAATTAATCAACACCACTTTTCTTATCTTTTGATATATATATATASACACACACACAGAGATATCATTCCCTTAGTCTATGGGCCATCCCTCTAAAATGTCCATTGAGTTCATTTAGTCCATGACTTTGGGCTCCATCTATCGTAACAGTCTTTCAGGGCAGGAGAGATGGTATGTGGTGTTGGATTGTTGCATGCTGAAGCCAATTCTGGTTCCATCACTGCTGCACTTTGCTTGGTTTCATTAAAGTTCATTCTTCATTAATCTCGGTGATTCTTACTGTAATACCGTAGATATGGCCTATAGCAACCATAGAAGTGATGACATACASTATTACATAGTAATTAACATCATACASTTCAGTTCATTGGCTATTTTCACCCAAAATTAAATCCCCTTGAGGTACACATCGGACTTCCCCATCCTTTCGCATTAGCCACCAAGTGCACCCAGGTCCTTGAGCAAAAGCAGTCCCACGAATGGGTTTTCCCTTGCCTGAGGCAGGAGTAACCCAGACTGTCTTCCCCAGCATRTTTYTTATGTGCACTACAGGGACTTTATCCCCATCTACAGTACGTAAGGGTTTTGACTGGGCCAGCTCAGGTGACAGATCCCCTGGTGTTGACTAACCAGGTGGCTTTTGCTAAATGTGTATCCCAATGTTTGAATGTCCCACCATCCATTGCTCTCAGTGTAGTTTTYAGCAGTCCATTGTAKCGTTCRATTTTCCCGGAGGCTGGTGCATGATAGGGGATGTGATATACCCACTCAATGCCATGCTCTTTGGCCSAGGTGTCTATGAGGGTGTTTCRGAAATGGGTCCCGTTGTCTGACTCAATTCTTTCTGGGGTGCCATGTCGCCATAGCACTTGCTTTTCAAGGCCCAGGATAGTGTTCYGGSCGGTGGCATGSRGCACRGGATAYGTTTCCAGCCATCCGGTGGTTGCTTCCACCATGGTGAGCACATAGCGCTTGCCTTGGYGGGTTTGTGGGAGAGTGATATAATCAATCTGCCAGGCCTCCCCATATTTATATTTCAGCCATCGTCCTCCATACCAGAGAGGCTTTACTCGCTTGGCTTGCTTGATGGCAGCGCATGTTTCACATTCATGGATAACCTGTGCAATAGTGTCCATGGTCAAGTCCACCCCTTGACCACGAGCCCATCTATATGTTGCATCTCTTCCTTCATGGCCTGAGGTGTGTCCTGGTTCCGGCTGGGACAGAGTTAACTTTCTTCCCAGTAGCTGGGGAGGGTGTGCTGTGTTTTGGGTTTGGTATAATAGGAGCGTTGATGGCCCATTGATGTTTTGRGTGCTGCTGGGTGGTGCTTGCACTGGGCACTTTTCGGCCTCCCATGCCCTGCCAGGTGCATGGGAAGCTGGCGGGGGGAGCATAGCCGTTGTGGTTGACCCAGCTGGCCAACGGGGTATTCCATACCATGCAACRTCATGCTCAGTATAAAAACTAAGGGTGTGGGGGGGGCTCTGGGTCCCGGGGGAAGGGCTCTTGTTCGGTTCAGCGGGTGGTGAGCAATTGCATTGTGCATCGCCTGCTTTGTATATTGTTGTTGTTGTTAYCRCTGTTACTATTACTGTTCTACTTTGTTTTATTTCAATTATTAAACGTTTTTTATCTCAACCCGTGAGTTTTCCTACTCATGCCCTCCCGATTCTCTCCCTCATCCCACCGGAGCAGCGGGGGGTGAGCGAGCGGCTGC